>VMDO01009647.1:0-76122 GCA_007922755.1 Pedetes capensis
TCGGTATCCGACTCATAGCGACCCTCTGTACAACAGGGGAAACACTATTGTCAGTGCTTCTCTGCTGTTCATAGGGTTTTCAATGGCAGATTGATTTTGGGGAGGGGGTTGCCAGGTCCTTCTCCCAAGCCTACAGCTTCTGGTGTTCCCAGGCGGTCTCCCATCCAGGTACTAACCAGGCCTGACCCTGCTTAGCTTCTGAGATCTGACGGGATCCTATGCCACAGGGCTACCGCTGCAGGCAGACCATATGATTATCTGACTCCAAATCACCCATGCTGGTCCATTTTAGCTCATTGATGCCTAGAATGTCAATGTTTATGCATTCCATTTCTCTTTTAATGATTTTTAATTTTCCTAGAGTCATACTACGTACATTCCATGTTCCAATTATTAATGAATGTTTACAGTTGTTTCTCCAATTTTTTATTTTTTTCAGTATTTGGGGTTGAACCCAGGGCCTCCCGCTTGCATGCTTTGCAGGTGCTGGACCACTGAGCTGCACCCTCAGCCCATTTTTTTTTTTTTTACTTTTTGAGACAGGGTCTCACTAAGTTATGCAGACTGCCTCTGGTCTTGAACTTGCATCCTCCTGCCTCCGCCTCCCAAGCTGCTGGGATTATAGGCATGCACCACCACGCCCAACTTGTTTCTCCTCATTTTGAGTCATGCCACATCAGTAAATGGAGGGCTCTGGGACTTTACTCCATTTCTGTCATTACAGTAGACTTACCTTGAGGAGGCAACTCTTCCACAGTAGCCTTTTGAGTGCCTTCCAACCTGAGGGACTCATTTTCTAGCACTCCATCTGGTAGTGTTTCTCTGCTATTCATAGGGTCTGCAATGGCAAATTGGTTCAGGAGTGGGTTGCCAGGTCCTACTCCCTAGTCTGTCTTAGTCTGGAAGCTCAGCTAGAAGCTCAGGTCCACCTTGGGTGACCCTGCTGGTATCTGAAATATTAGTAACATAGCTTTCAACCCCATAGCAACATGCATACCCCCACAGTATGGCCAACTGACAGATGTGTGGGGGATAGCCATTTGTAAGTATACCATTTTTGAAAGTTTAAGAAGCCTAAATAAATCAGGGTAGGCTTGCCTGTGGAGTAACTTATATACCCTGATAGCCTAGTCTGTTAACACAATAGTTTATTTTTCCTTAATACAACAACCTGTTGTGAGGATTGTCTTTGCAAGTCCTCTCCTCTGTAACCCAGGAATCCTGAGTGCATTTGTCCAGCAATTCTGGCATCCTGTGATTCCTCATACCCTACTTTTTAACTGTGTTAGGCAAGAGAGAATATGCACCCCTTCTACACATACCCATTGGGGTAATGAGTCACATGTTCCAATCTAATTGCAAAGATGATTGGAGATGTCTAGAAATCCATGGAATATGTGGGAAGCCCTGAGTGCAGAGTTTAAAATAGAAAGGAGACAGTTTCACCTACTTTAGAAAGGTAGAGATGAATGCTAATTGCAAATGACTTATTACACTACCCCAGGCCTCCTGCAAATGATAGCTCACACCACCCACCTTTATTTATAGATAAAGTTTTACTGGAATGCAACCATGCTCATTGTAAAAATATTTTATCCATGGATGCTTTAGTTTTAGCAGAGTGTATGGCCTGCAAAGACTAACATCTCGACACTCTAGCCTTTTTCAGAAATAGCTTGTAACCCTTGGTTTATGTGATTAGAAAATTATTCCAGATTTTTAAGCTTTGAGTAGGCATGATAGACCCAATAACTGAAGAAATGATAGTTAAGTGAAGAAGCAAATTAATAGAGGTAACTTGTTCCCAAAGTTTCGTGGAAAAGAAAATGGAAAAACACATTTTTGAACTTTGTTACTCATTTACTTATTTGTTGCTTATCTGATTTCATCAGATCCTTATTTTGTCAATCCTTAGAATGTTGTAAGCCATGGTGCTACCATGGCAAGTATATGATGAGGTGATGGAGGAAGTGAATTTGGAATAGTCAGAATAGGATGAGATTATAAATGCCAGTGAAAGGACCAGCCTAGGCAAAGATGACATTAAAGCATTAAAGCATTAAAGTTAGCCTGAGATGGTGTCAAGCATGGTGGCACACACCTGTAATCCCAGAGACTCGGGAGGCTGAGTCAGGAGGATTGTGAGTTTGAGGCCACAGCCTGTGTAATTTGGTGAGATCCTGTGTCAAGATAAAAAAAATAACAAAAAAAATGGCTGCCAGGTTTGGTAGCACACACCTATAATCTCAGGACTCTGGAAGCTAAAACAAGAGGAAAGACTTGAGTTTGAGTTCCATGTGGTCTACATTGCAAGTTCCAGGCCAACCTGGGCTACAATGTGAGAACCTGCCTCAAAGTACTAAAGGAAACAAAAGAAAAAAATTTAAGCCAAGACAGGAAGATCAACCTGAGTTCCAGCCCAGTTTTGGCCTATAGAGCAAGACACTGTCTTTAAAAAAAGAAAAACAAGCAAACAAACAAACAACAACATCAACAAAAATGAAAAGAAAAAAAGAAAAGTTCCTACTGGCTATACCTTTCTGGCATAGTTTGATAATACGTAGGGAGTGATGAAACATTTTGAAGCTCTTTTCTCAGTGATCAGAATTATTAAAAAATGGAACGAATCCTTAATCTGATTTCAGCGTTTTATGTAATCAATAAGACCACAGTGTTTGGCTTCCCTGAAAAAAAAAAAATGAGACTTGGAGTGCAGCTCAGTGGTGGAGCATTTTCCTAGCATGTGTGAGGTCCTAAATTCAATCCTCTAGTAACTGGAAAAAATAATAACCAAAATAAAAATCAAGTTAGCCTGAGGCAAGTTTGAAATAGAAGAAAAATTACTAAGCAGCATACTTACAAACACTTTAATTTTTTTCTAACTTCAAGTTTAATTCCATATATTAAACACGATAGAAATTTTTAAAAAGAGAGAAAATGAATTTCTCACATAAGTGAATTACCCCTCCATAGATAACTGTTTATAAAAAGTTGGCATCAATTCCACTATATTTTCTGGGCATCCATTAGTATACCTAATTTTTAAATATTTGGTATAAATAGATTCACATATGGGCTGTTCTTTGTTTGCATTCTTAATCATGACTTGTCCCTTTTTTTAAAGAGGACTTTTTATACAGATATTCCAAGTTTTATCTGATTAATTCCTATGATGTCCATTTAAGTTATCTAAATTTTTTATTACTACAATTTATGTCCCCAACATGTCTGTCATCTTGTCTTGTTGTGGGGGCTTGCATGTTGCTATGATGCTAAAAGCTATGCCACCTGGTTTCAGACACCAGCAGGGCCACCCATGGTAGACAGGTTTCAACTGAGCTTCCAAACTAAGACAGACTAGGGAGAAGGACCTGACAGCCTCCTGAAAACCCAGTGAAAACTCTATGAATTGCAGAGAAGCACTGTCAAATGTAGTGTACAAAATGAGCTCCCCAGGCTGGAAGGTGTTTAAGAAATGACTGGGGAAGAGTTATCTCCTCAAAGTAGAGTCAACCTTAATGACAAGAATGGAGTAAACCCCAGAGCCCTCCTTTTGCTGATGTGACACAACTCAAAATGAGAAGAAACACAGTGGCTGCAGCAATGGGACATAAAATTGTGCATGGCACATTTGGGTAGTGTTTTATTCTACTGTACTTAAAATCGCTAAGAGTCAGATCTGACTCAAAGGTGCCTAAAAACAACAATAATTTATGTGCTTGTCCCTAAGTGTATCTTACTTTCATTAATATTTTATAGAATAAATGCTCAAGGTGGAATTTATAGTAATTTAAATAAAAGGGGAAATGTTAAAGGACTGCATATCAGATAACACTGAGATTATCCAGGAAGGGACAAAGAGATTGATCAGCCACATATAAGAAATGAAAGGCTGTATTCAGGGGATGAAGAGAATAGAGAAGCATTCTCCATTCTCCAAAGGGACCAATGCCATATGACACTAATCTTGCAGCAGTTTTGTAATTTTATAGTACTACCTTATCCTTTTACGTCAAGATCCTTAACAAGTTCTGGGTAACCATAAAGTACATTTTTCATAGCTGTGAAGATGTGATGATTGAGAGCAGAGCTCATCTTGCCACAGTCCCACTGGCCTCTTCTTCTTCTTTTTTTTTTTTAATCTGGATGCCATGTTCAGTCACTAAAAATAGCTCTTGTAAAAGAAGAATTGCATATCACAATCTGAAAGTGTTTGACATTGGTGGGAGAAACATGCACTGTTCAAAAGTCTGAAGTTGGGAAGATAGACACAAGCTGCTCATGAACATCTGGGTAATTATTCTAATATTCTTAAGTCACCCTGTGTCACCAATTATTCATCTAGTATGAAGAAAGTTACCGATTGATTTTACCAGTCTTTTTAAAGTACATTTCCAACACAGAAATTGTTTTCATGCTAAAAAAAAATTAGTCAAATGTTTTAGTTTAGCCAAATAGCTAGAGAGTTTTTAACAGCCTTTGCTTTGCACATTTGTTCAGTGAATGTACTTTGAGAGTCCAGTACATGTCAAGAATATTCTAATGTGCTTAGAATTGTTGTTGTTGTTGTTGTTAGGTGCTGACTCATAGCAACACTATATACAACAGAATGCAACAGTCCCAGACTCTTTGCCATGCCCAGCACTATGTTAGTGCTTCTCTGCTATTCATAGGGTTTTTAATGGCTGATTGTTTCGGGATTATTTTGAGAGTGAGTGGTCAGGTCCTTCTTCCATTTTTGTGGTGCTGAGGATGAAACCCAGAGCCTCAGAGCATGTGGAGCAGCACTTTCCCAACTGAGCATAGAAAAGACAGAATGTCTGGTTTTATGAAATTTTCAGCCTATTAAGAAATAAAGACAAACTTGGTGTGGTGGTGCACATCTGTAATCCCAGCACTGGAGAGGCTGAGGCAGGAAGACTGATGAGAGTTCAAGGCCAGCCTCATCTACATAGGTCCAAGCCAGTCTGAGCTACACAGAGAGACCCTTAATAAAAAAATTAGTAATAATAATAATAAATAAAGACAAACAGTTAAATATGTTGTTATGGCAGGGAAAGTCAGGGTGCTACTGGGGCTATGGAAAGGTAGAACAAGTAATATGAAATCAGAAGTTGGAATAGTTTCTTCTTTTTGAAGAAAGCATAGATCACTGGTAAATGAAAATAGTTCAGAAATACTGAATAGAATTTGAAGGGAATACTCTGAAGGGGAGATGAGCAATATGTATCAAAAATGTCATGACAAAAACTGATACAGAATATGACTGACTTTACCTTTCTCTCTTCATGAAGATTATGCATATATATCTAATTTTATATTTTGAGAAATTATAGTATTTTTGCAAATTTTAAACAAAATTAGAAATTACCAAGGAGTTTATCAGTATATCCCAGGGATGTTGAAAATCAGTAAAAGCATTTTATTTAAATTTAGCATTGTTAGGGGAATCCAGGAAAATAATTGTCAAAGCCTTATGCTGCCAAAATTGACACTGTAAATGCTGTACAAAATGGCTTTTTTCACTATCCTTGTTAGTGAAAAATCTTCTTGTTATTTCCAAAGAATGTGAGAACCAAACCTAAAACTCATTAGATGCAATTCATTGCCATTTCCAAACCAGTAGTGTAGCTACCAATAAAGTTAATTAGCCTAAAGACTTGGTTGATCCTATTGCGAACGGTGTATAGTATGTCTTTTCTGTTTATATCTTTTGTATACATTGGATGGAAGAGTTGGTGAAATCTGATGATACAAAACAGTAGCTATATATCTAAAATATTCAGAGACTGCTAAGGCTTGATTATTGTATAAACAGGAACAATGTATATAAAGATTATTAGCACATTATGCAATAATTATAATATGCTCTACTACCACATTTCCTACCACAGTGCAATTACATTTAGAACACTATTTAATCACATTTATCTGTCTACTGTTAAACTGGGCATGACACTGTCAGCCCTGCAGAATCTTATATTTGGATTGCAGTGTGCTTATGGAGCTTGGGGATTGCAAAACAGGTTGAAAGCAATCTTTTCTGTGAATTAATGAGGTATATCAGATGCACTTCTCGTAGCTATAGAACAGCTGCAACAAATGGCAAAGGGATCATTGTTTTAAATTTTTGTGCATATTGTTCAAATCATATTGTACAAGCAGCAATACAAAAGCTGTGAAGACACCTAACATACATAAAATTTAAAAATTTAACTCGTGGATATGCACATGCTAACTATAAGGAACTTTCACTAGATTCTTATGCAAAACAAACTGCTTTTGATAATTTGGAAAATAAACATGTATTCAATATATCTACTAAGTTCATCAAAATCTTATTGAATGCCCACTGTATGGAAAACACTTTGCTAAATACTGAAGGTACAAAATTGAACCACCTTTTGAAGAGGTTAACATCTCACTTATGCAAACTGTACTCTAAATATTTCCCTCATATGTTAGAAGCTTTATGTATATATTTGTTTACAAAGTTATATTCTTCCCTTATATATGCTCTTTTTTGATTAGCAAAGCATATCTAATGTTTAGTAGGTTCTCAAAAGTTTTTGTGAGGAAAAGAAGGATTGGATGAAGGAAGACAGGAAAGAAAAAAGGAAATGTGATTAATGAAATTTTGGTAGCACTTAAAAGGAAGTATTTCCCCAAATCCAAGAGACTACATAAGACAACATGTAGCCCAGTCTGAGAAAGGTAAAGAATATTCCCTTGAGGAGACAAACTTAAGACTTTTACATCTGTGAAAATATACTTATTTAGTCCTCATATTGTACACTTAGACCAAGTATAAGATTCTAGATTGAAGGTAAGGTTTCCTTATATTTAAAAATATTGGATTGTATTTTTCTACCTCCTAATGTGCAGCGTATGGGCTGGGATTTACCTCAGTTGGTAGAGCGCTGTGCCGCAGTCTTTGAAGTCCCGGGTTCGATTCCCAGCACCGCAAAAATGGAAGGATGTGTCAACCCACTCCCTAGGCAATTCCAAAATAGCCATTGAAAACCCTATGAGCGTCACTATGAGTCGGACTCGACTCGGCGGCACCTAACAACAATGTGCAGCGTGCAGCCATGGCCCTGTAGCATCCGATCCTGTCAGATCTCGGAAGCTAAGCAGGGTAGGGCCTGGTTAATACTTGGATGGGAGACTGCCTTGGAAGACCAGGTGCTGTAGGATTGGGAGACAGACCTGGCAACCCACTCCCAAAAATCAGTCTGCCATTGAAAGCCCTATGAATAGCAGAGAAGCACTGACAATAGTGCTTCGCCTGTTGTATGTAGGGTCGGTTTGAGTTGGATACCCACTTGAGGACACCTAACAACAACAATCTTCACTGTCATTCTACAATCATGATATACATATGTGTGTGTGTGTGTGTGTGTGTGTGTGTGTGTGTGTTCTATACTATACATATGACATAATTTCCATAAACATTTTAGATCTTTTCTGCCAGCAAATTTCTGGATAAAAATAATTGGGAGATAGTCTGTTTTTTTCTATTCGTCTGAGCACTTAATAGACATTCTCAATCTGTGAATTTGCATTCTTTAATTTTAGAAAATATTCTTAAATAATTTATGATAATCTCCATTCCATTATAATGCAGCAGTTAATAGCACATAATCTAGTCACAATGCTCGATTACAGATCAGTTCTCTCTTTATTCTCTACATGTCCAAAGTCTGACTGGATTAACCTCTCTGTACTTAGAATTTCTCACCTGTCAAATGCACATCACAACAATAGGTTCTACTCAGAAAACTGTTTCTCATTTGAATGAGTTATTTTTGTGAAAAATTTAGAATAGTGACTGCTATTTGGTAACTACTGTACAAAGATGTGTTATTATTGTCTTTGGTGGGGGGATGGGACAGGGGAGGAAGTGCACAAGAGGGTAAGGGGGAACTTATCTGTGTAATGTACAACAAAATGCATATATGGAGATGTCACAATGAAAAGCATGTCAGAATGAATCACATTAAGGTGTACATTAAAATTTTCCAATAAAAAAAGAAAAGAAAAAAACGATGTGTTATTATTGTTAGAGTCTTTCAGAATGATCCCTGCACTTATGTTCTTGTCTTTGTTTTCCATATCTGTTTCTTTCTGTTAGCTCCACAACTAATCTTCTAACCATTTTATTGAGCCTTTCATTTGTGCCAGAATATCTTCAATCTTGAGCTCCTTTTCTGTTCTACATGATTCTCTTAATAGCATTCTGTATTTTTGGTACAGATACAATGTCTTCTCTTTCTTGAAGAATTTAATGGGAAATAATTTTGTTACACTTGCACACAGTTTTAAAATATTGTAGGCTCATTAGGAAAAAGAGCTAACTTCTCATACAACTTCATCAAAAATAGCTGCCTCCAATATTTTTAGTTATTTCTTATTTACCCAAGTATCTTTACTTAGGATGTTTATATTGCTCATTTTTTGTTTTAGAGATCACCTACTCTCTTCCTACATTGTTGTTGTTGTTAGGTGCTGTCAAGTCAAGTCCAACTCATAGCGACCCTATGTACAGCAGATCGAAACACTTCCCGATTCTGTGTCCGGCAAACAATCTTATTTATGTTTAAGCCCATTGTTGCAGACACTGTGTCAGTCTATCTGGTGGAGGGTTTTCCTCTTTTGCGTTGACCTGCCACTCTCCCAAACATGGTGTCTTTCTCTAGGGATTGATCTTTCCTGACTACATGTCTGAAATATGTAAGACCATTCAGTTTGGCCATTCTTGCTTCCACGGAGCACTCTGGTTGCACTTCTTCTAGGACAGATTTGTTGGTTCTTTTGGCAGTCCATGGTATATTCAATAGACGTCTCCAGCACCACAATTCAAAAGCATCAATTCTTTTTCTGTCTCCCTTGTTCAATGTCCAGCTTTCACAACCATATGGTGCAACTGAAAATACCATGGCATGAGTCAGACGCACCTTCATCTTCCATGTGACATCTTTGCTTTTCAATGCTCTTCCTACATAGGGATATAAAACTTATCTTTCTTTACCTATCTTTGATCTTCAACTCCTCAGTGAATATACATAAGTACACTCTCTTCCAGTAATACCCATTCCAATGTAGCTAATAATAAATTTGTTTATTAATATGCAGTGAATATATTGATATGACTATGCAAATTCTATTCATTTGTGAGATATATAGTATACTCTAATTATTTACACTTTCAAGCATGAATATTCATCCTGTACTTCCTACACTTATAATTTTAATCTGCTCATTTAGTTAAATTTTAAAATTTACTTATGACTGTGACTAATTCATCCCCATACATTTTCCCCAACTCTTTATACTATCCACTTTTCCAACCTCCCCAATATATGATACATCCCTTAAATTTTATCTTCTTGTAGATAGCTCTCCTGGAATACTATGAACTCTACCACTCTGGAGATGTTATTCTTCAAGCCTGCTGCACAGCTGTGATCCTGGGATCTCCCTTTATGGCTATCCTGGGGCTTCTGTTCAACCTGTGACATATTCCTAAGTCTCAAAGTGCAAGCTGTTTCTTCTCTCTTATTGAAAATTAAAACCAGCCTAATAAAAAAGATATGTAGATATTTTCCCCTAGTGAAATAGTCCAGCCACATCCATTATAACCGATGTCCTTTGTGTTCAAGCCCAGCCAGCACTCAGTTTTTTAGTGGCTCATTTTTTAAATATAATTAAGAAGTCATATGTCCCTAGACACCTGAGAAAAGATTCTAACACAAAAGAGACAGTCCAAAACAATCAAACAAATATATTTAACAGACAAAGACATAAGGCAAAGGTGGAAATTTCAGAATAAAGTCTAAAGTTGAACAATCAAGATAGCAGTTTAGAATTCAGGATTGGATCCAATTTTTATGTGGCATTGGGGTTTCAATATTTGAGAGGTTCTGTTTAGGAAAAAATACTAAGTGCAAGTTAAAAACTAAATACAAATGGGAATATTTTCTTAGGATAAGAAAATAAGAGGCCTTGCAAGATACTCATGCACAAGATGAAGCATGAAGCTTTATTATCTTAGAATAACTCACGATTTGCTGAACATGGTATCCAGAGATATGGAAACAAATACCAAATAAACATGCAGAGTCAAAACATTTGCTTATTTTAATAGGGAACAGGAACATCTTATTTTTATAATAAGTATTGAATATTTTCCTTGTTAAATGATATGCCCATTTAATTTCCACATAAAAATAAAGATGAGATGCATGTTCTGAAGAAACTACCAGAAAATACAGTTATACAGTTAGGCAATAAATCAAAAACAACTATATCCAGGGAATTCACATAATTTGGACCAAGTAAGGAAAATCCTGGTGCTGTAATCTTTTTGTTTTGCCCATAACCTTTCTCTTTATTGACTGTGATGCTTTTAAATCCTTATGCAGAAATGGGATTGCGGAAGTTAAGAGAGTCCTGCCCTTGTATCTGAAAGCAGTGTCTATATAAAAATCATTATAATGCATTTCTCCTGCTCTTCTTATAAAAGGAGTCCAGGTCCAAACACAAGGTATTAATTTGAAGGATGTTGTACTATTTGTCCAAAAGTAAAATTATTTCTAAGTTATTCCAAGAATGACTTGATGGTTTGTTTTAAATATATAAACATAAAGCATGAGACAGCTCTTTATTTATTACTGGCTTGATTAAAAGCTAAAGCATTGCTTAAGTATACTTTCACTGTTATACATATGCAATCTTGAGAGGTTCAAACTCTAGAACTGTGTCATTATTTTTAAAGACATAAGTATTGGCTCTAATTGTAGTAATAACTTTTGAGGAATTTAGTAATAACTTTTGTGTAATTTAGTAATAATTTTAGAGGCATAAATGCATAGTCTAACTTGTAACCTAAAAATAGAAACAAGAAATTTTCACTAAAGCAGAAGTACTGTATATTTCTACCTGCACCTCAAAAAGTCTTTCAGTTACTACCACTGCCCCCTCAAAACAAAACAAAACAAACAAATGTGTGCTTTCCCAATTGATTTTATTTTTCATTATTAGGGATTTGAACTCAGAGCCTCATGCATGCATTTTGCAAGTGTTCATGCACTCAGCCATATCCCTAGCCTATTTTTCACTTTGTATTTTAGAGATAGCTTCTCACTATGCTACACAGGCTGCCTCTGACCTCCAACTTGTGATCCTCCTGCCTCCACTTCCTGAGTTGCCAGTATTAAAGTCATGCACCACCAGGCTTGGCTAATTTCCCAGTTATTATTGTGTTAGTTCCCTAGCATTTTATATGGAATATTTTCATTGATTATTTTCTCATATTAAATATATACTTTATTTGCTATCTGCATACTGTTGTTTCTATGATGGTTAGCCTCAGCCTTCTGAGTGCCTTCCTGATAAAAGTAAGTGGTAATTAGTGGCCCCTTCTCATTTATACTGGCTTTGCCTTCTTCTCTGCTAATGGTGGAGTTCTTTGAAGATCTGACCCAATACACAGGAACCCCTCCTTATCCAATTTTCTTTTCTGTGCATTTAGTTACCCATGGTTAACCAGGGTCCAAAGGTATTAAATGGAAAATTTCAAAAGTAAATCATTATTTATTTAAATAAAATACTATTCTGGGTAGCATGATGAGATCTCATGCCATCCTGCTCCAAAACTAAGTAGGTATTCCTTCTCATGTATCATCAGCAGGTCAAAAGTAGCCTGTATCATTCACCTCTCATCACAGTCTCTGTGTCATCACACACCATTACAGGAAGGGCAAGTCCAGTACAATAACATGTCTTGAGAGAGAAAGAGAGAAACCATATTCACAAAACTTTTATTACATTACACGGTTATAATTGTTAATTTCTTACTATGGCAACTTTATAAATTAAACTTCATCATAGTGTGTTGTATGGGAAAGTTCATAGTGTGTATAGGGCTTGGTACAAATCTCTGTTTGAAGATCCACTTCTCTCAGGACACTACTTAAGTAGGCTGATCTCCTGTAATATCCCCTGAATGAAGACCCCTTGCTAGTCTAGAGTTCTAATTATTGCTTGCTCTACATTGCCTTGTTTGAACTCTACTCACCTGCCAGGACCCCACTATTTCTTTTTATAATGAATTTTGTTGAACCGGGCTGACAATCCATATGTCCTTTGGAAATTGTGACTTAAATCCCTGTCTGTACCTACACGTTCATACAGCATAAATGGTTCAATTTCTGTTTTCCCTTAACTGACTTCATCATTCCCAGTCTTTTGTGTATGAACTACTTTTTAGTATCCAAGGATCAAAGTTGCAATGAGGAGTATCTTTTACCTGAATCATAATATCATTTGTTGCTTGTGAATATACTTGAATTTATTGCAAGAGAACAATTGATAATTTATTTTGGAATTAAACTTGCATGCCATTTTATTTCATTGTGATCATTGAACAAAAGAGCAAAATATACTTGTTTCAGTAATGAACATCAGAGACTTAAACTTTAAGTATTGATGGCACGTGTGGATTCTGTACCACTCATGGGGATGGTCCCATCCAACATAGCATAGCATCACAGGATTCTAGAACTCAGAAAGATGTTAAATATTATGTAGTTCTGCACATATGTATCCATATGAAGAGACTAAAACCACAAAGGTAATAGAAACTGCCCATTGTCTATCAGCAAGTGGAAGCCAAGGTGAGACTAGAATGTAGGTATGTTACTTGTAAATTAATGTACGTGCCTTCTATATTTTCTGTAAGAAATGTTGAAGTTTGAAAGTGAATGCAGGCATAGAAATGTAATGCCAGTGGTTATTTTCAAGAAAGTCTGAAAATAGAATTTTATGTTGTTAAATTCATCAAAGGCAAAGTCTGATTCCAGCAGTTTGTTCAAAAACTTAGCCTTATCAACATTCCCCCAAAGATCACATTCTTTGATGGGAGAGACATGATAAAAATTGTGAAATGGAATGGCATGATAATTTCTTTACTTATAATGAAAATATTATAAGCCATTGACAAGGATCAGGTCCTATCTATCCAGGATTTCGAAGCATTTTTGAATAAAAAGTTCAGTAAATTATTTAAAAAATAATAGAACTAGTGAGTATTAATCAAAATGGTAATTGTTTTTGCTTTCTTTATGAAGGACTTTTTTAAAAAATTGTTTATTTTCAGACAGGGTCTCACTATGTACCCCAGGCTAGCATAAAACTAGCAATTCTCCTTTCTCAGCCTCCCAAGTACTGGGATTACAGCCATGTACCACCATGCCTGGCTTCTTTATGAGGGATTTTTATCACTTCAAATATATCTACTCTGAATAGATCCCATATAGATTTTTTAACACTACAAGCAGGAAGAAGAATTTCAGGATTGTTTACTGTTGTTTGCTTTTTCTTAAATGCCATATGTAGGATTGTGTATAGATATACATGTATGTTGTTGTTGTTAGGTGTCAGCAAGTCATGTTCAACTCACAGTGACCCTCATAGGGTTTTCAATGGCTGGTTGTTTTGGGATTGCCTCAGGAGTGGATTGCCATGTCTTTCTACCATTTTTGTGGTGCTGGGAATCGAACTCAGGACCTCAGAGACTGCAAAGTGGTGCTCTACCAACTGAGCTAAATCCCAGCCCCATACATGTATGTATGTATGTGTATATATGTGTGTGTGTGTATGTGTATGTGCATATTTTGGATATTGTTATAGGATATGCTTCCTTTTACTAAAAGGCCATTAATGTACTAGTAAACCATCTTTAGTTTTCACAATCCTTTTTAAAATGATATTGTGATTATTCATTATATCAAGCAAAGACAGTATATACATAAAAATTCTAAGTCTTCCCACATGGTGTTTCTAGTAGTGGTAACTATTACATTTGCTATAAGCTATTACAGAAGAGATGCTGCATTGTTTTAGATATATATATATATGTATATATATACATATGTGTGTATATATATATATACGTATATATGTATATAGTATATATATATATATGTATTTATTTTTTGATCAACAAATTGTAATGAAGAATGAAAATTTTTTTTTTTTTTTTTTTGGTGGTACTGGGGGTTGAACCCAGGGCCTCGCGCCTGCATGCTCTGCAAGTGCTGGACCACTGAGCTGCACCTCAGCCCATTTTTTTTACTTTTTGAGACAGGGTCTCCCTAAATTACTCAGACTGCCTCTGGTCTTGAACTTGCGATCCTCCCGCCTCCGCCTCCCAAGCCGCTGGGATTACAGGCGTGTGCCACCACGCCCGGCTAAGAATGAAAATCTTAATAGCGAATGAACATACAGGAAAAAGTTATTAAGACCATGTTCAGATTTACAAGTAAAGGCAAAATTGTATTGCCTCAATGCTCCAATTTATATCTTAGCCACTGTAATTATAAGTAAATGTGAAACAAGACTTTTCTTTCTTGCTAATGAACTCTTCACGGACTTAAAGAAGGGAGAGAATGAGGTTTGTTTGGTTAATTGGTGTGTTATGTACTTGATTCTTCCTCCTACATCCCTAATAAGAGATGGCACCAAATGTCAAAGGTATTTTTTCCCTAAGCACACCAGAACAGCAGATATGCCAAGCTATCATTAATGTGGTAGCATACTAGTCAGTGTGGCTTGTTTCCTTATTTGCCCCCAGAGCCAGCAATGAGCACTAACACTGAGGAACAGCACTTTCTCTCTGAAAGTCAAATCCCACCTAAGATTTTGGGTAGAACCCAAAATTGCATGTCCAAAACGAACTCTAAGAGGACTTTTTCCTCAAATCTAAACAAGAGCATTTTATAAACAAATACTTCAAATGTTCTTTGTAAACAGCAGTCTTTCTTATAGTACTGGTCTCCCAGTATTCCTGCTTCAGCCTCCCAAGATGCTGGGACTGCAGGTCTGCAGCACCGTGCTGCCGTACTATTCCACTCACCTGTCCCTTCTTTCCTCCCTTCCTTCCTCCCTTCCTTCCTTCTTTCCTTCCCTCCCTCTCTTCCCCAACCCCCTCCCTCCTCCCCTCTCCTCTCCTCTTCTCTCCTTTCCTTCCTTCCTTCTTTCCTTCCTTCCTTCCTTTCCTTCCTTCCTTTCCTTCCTTCTTTCCTTTCTTCCTTTCTTCCTTCTTTCCTTCCTTCTTTCCTTTCTTCCTTTGATTAAACTGCTAAACACAGTATATGTAGAAAGGATCAGAGTTAATACCTTGTAAACAATATCTGACAGCTTTTGGTAGAAAAAGATATATATGAGTCAATATTCTTTCATATTCTCATGACTAGTTTACTAAATAATCTCCTAATGAGGTTAAGTAATTATTCAAAGTTTATATGCACTTTAATCCAATAACTTCATTTAGGGTAAGCTTGAATAAAGCTGTAATTGCAAATACAGAAAAGAATTTTAATTCACAAGAGTATTTAATACACCAAAATTAGAAATGACATAAGGTTCAATAGAGAAAGTTGCATTATTGTACAACCATATAACAGAATACTATTCATTCATAAAAAGGTTATATTAAAATATGAATATGACAGTATTAAGTAAAATAGTTCAGAAATTATATAAAAAATACAATCTCAACTTTGCTAACAAATATATCAAAAATCAACCCATAGAAATTACATTAAAATATTAGCAATGGTTACATTAGGTAGTGACGTGAATTTTCTCTTGTTTTTATCATTATTGATATTTCAAGTTCTCTTTAGCATGTGTATAAACATTACATTTGAAAAGTAAGCCTTTATTTAAAAGGGAAAACTAAGCAGATTCCAGAGAATGTGACAATTTCATACCCAACTTACAGGGTCTGAATATTACCTGTTGTGTTCTTCCTAAAATTTTTCTTCCTTAAATTTTACTTAAGCAGTTTTGTAAACAAACATACAACTTGAGCTATATAGTCTAGTTATAAACTTTATAGGTTCATTAGATTTGAAACAAATTAGCCGGCAATTTAGTTTAGAGTCATGGAACAGCTTCCTTACTGGTAGAAAGCTTATTACACCGTGTTAGTAAAAGATCTCCCAACAAATTAAAAACAGTTCTTCTTCTCTTTGCCTATTAGAATTTTACATTCAGAAATACCATCTTATCCAAACAGACAAATCAAAGGAATGCTTAAATCTTATTTTTTACTAAAGGGTACTTTTTGCTTGAACTTTGCAATTTTTTGAAGCAGTTGAGATTTTATTGAGCATTTTCTTATTAAAAATTGAAGAGATACTGTAATTTTGATATTTATCTGCAGAAAATGCCTCATCTTAGTAGTCAGCTGTTATGGACATTTTCATTTGAAAAATATAAAGGAATATTGCAAATGTGTTGATTCATCAAAACAATTTCTGCATGCTCTTGCTAATCAGCTATTCCTCTTCAATTATATTGTTGTTAAGTGCCCTCAGTCTAGTCCGACTCATAGTGACCCTACGTACAGCAGATCGAAACACTCCCTCATTGTGTGCCAGGCACACGATCTTATTTATGTTTAAAAATGCATTTCTGCAGACACTGTGTCAATCCATCTGGTGGTGGGTTTTCCTTTCATTGACCTGCCACTCACCCAAACATGATATTTTCCTCAAGGGATTGGTCTCTCCTGACTACATGACTGAAAAATGTAAGGTGTGGTCTATTCATCCTTGCTTCCAAGGAGCACTCTGGTTGCACTTCTTCTAGGACAAATCTGTTGGTTCTTTTGGCAGTCCATGGCAAATTCAATAGACCTCTCCAGCACCCTAACTCAAAGGCATCAATTCTTTCCCTGTTTCCCTTGTTCAATGCCTAGCTTTCACAACCACATGGTGCAACTGAAAAATACCATGACATGAGTCAGACACACCTTCATCTTCAAAGTGACATGTTTATTTTTCAATACCCTAAAGAGATCTTTTGCCACGGGTTTTCCTAAAGCAATGCATCTTTTGGTTTCTTGACTGCTGCTTCCACGGGTGTTGATTGTAGAGCCAAGTAAAGCAAAATTATGGACAACCTCAATCTTTTCTCCATTGTGAAGTTGTATACTTACCCAGTTGTAAGAATTTTTGTTTTGTTAATGTTTAGTCCCAACCCATACTGAAGGCTATGATCTTTGACTTTCATCAGTAAAAGTTTTAAATCCTTTTCACTTTCAGCAAGCAGAGTTGTGTCAGCTGCATAACACAGGTTGTTAATGAATCTTCCTCCAATCCTGATGCTGCATTCTTCCTCATAAAGTCCAGCTTCTAGGATTATTTGCTCAGCTTACAAATTGAAGAGATATAGTAAAATGATACTGCCCTGATGCACACTTTTCTCAACTTTAAACAAGGGAGTATTTCCTTGTTCTATTGTAACCACTGCCTCCTGATTCATGTACAGATTCCTCATGAGTATAATTAAGTGCTCTGGTATTCCCATTTTTTGAAGTGTTTTCCATAGTTTGTCATGATCCACACAGTTAAATGACTTTGCATAGTCAATAAAACATAGATAGACATCTTCCTGATATTCCCTGCTTTTGGCCAATATCCACCTGACATCAGCAATGATGTCCCTGGTTCCCCATGCTCTTGAGAATCCAGCTTGAGTTTTTGGCAATTCCATATCTATATACTGCTGCAGTCACTTTTGAATGATCTTTAGTAAAATTTTGCTTATGTGTGATATTAATGATATTGTCCAATAGTTTCCACATTCAGTTGGATCCTCTTTTTTGGAAACATGCACAAATATGGATCACTTCTATGACAGTTGGCCAAGTATCTGTTTTCCAAATCTGTTAGCATAGACATGTTAGCACCTACAGTGCTGTATCTGTTTGTTGAAATATCTCTATCGGTATTCCATCAATTCCTGGAGCCTTGTGTTTAGCCAATTCTTTCAAGGCAGCTTCCATTTCATTCTTCAATACCATTGATTCCTCTTCCTGTGCAACCTCTTGAAGTAGTTGGTCATTTACAAATTCTTTTTTGTGTAATGACTCTGTGTATTCCTTCCATCTTCTTTTGATGTTTCCTGAATTGTTTAATATTTTCTCCTAGAATCTTTCACTATTGCCACTTGAGGCTTGAATTTTTTCTTCACTTCCTTCAGCTTGAGAAACACAAAGTGCATTCTTCCCTTTTTGTTTTCTCTCTCTCCAGCTCTTTGCATGTGCCATAATAATATTTGTTTTTGTCTTCTTGATCTGCCTTTTGAAATCTTCTGTTTAGTTCTTTAACTTCCTCATGTCTTCCTTTTACTTTAGCTGCTCTATGTTAAGGGCAAGTTTCAGAGTCTCTTTTTACATGTAATTTGTTCTGTTCTTTTTTTCCCCCTCTTTTTAATAATCTTTTGCTTTCTTCAGGAATGATATCTTTGATGTGATGCCATGCCACAATTTGTCTGGTCTTCTATCATTTGTGTCTAATGCATTAAACCTGTTCTTGATATGGTCTTTGAACTCAGGTGGGACATACTCATGATCATACCTTGGCTCTTGTACATTTGTTTTAATTTTCTTCAGTTTTGGTTTAAACTTCTTTATGAGAAGTTGATGGTCTAATCCATAATTAGCACCTGGTCTTGTTCTCATATTTGATATGGAGCTTTTCCATCATTTCCACATATGTAGTCAATTTCATTCCTGTATGTTCCATCTGGTGAAGTCCATGTGTATAGTCTCCATTTATGATGTTGAAAAAAATGTATTTGTAATGAAAAGTTCATTGGTCTGACAAAATTCTATCATGCAATCTCCAGCATTGTTTCTGTCACCAAGACCATATTTCCCAACTATTGAGCCTTCTTCTGTTTCCAACTTTTGCATTCCAGTCACCAGTAATTAAGAATGTGTTCTGATTTCATGTTTGTTCTATACCAGATTGCATAATCTGGTAGAAACTTCCCTATCTTCATTTGTGGCCTTAGTCATGGGTGCATAAATTTGAATATTAGTCATATTAACTAGCCTTCCTTGTAGGCATATGGATATTATTCTATCACTGACAACATTGTATTTCAGGACAGATCTTGAGATGTCTTTTTTGGTGATGAATGCAACTACATTTCTCTTTAGTTTGTCATTCCCAGCATAGTAGACCATATGATTATCTGACTCAAAATCACCCAAGCTGGTCCATTTTAGCTCACTGATACCTAGAATGTCAATGCTTATGCCCTCTTTTTCTCTTTTAACAATTTCTAATTTTCCTAGATTCATACTACATACATTTCATTTTCCAATTTTTAATGGATGTTCACACTCGTTTCTCCTCATTTTCAGTCATGCCACATCAGCAAATGGAGGTCCCTGGGGCTTTACTCCATTTCTTTCATCAAGGTAGACTCTATTTTGAGGAGACAACTCTTCCCCTGTAGCCTTCTGAGTGCCTTTCAATCTTGGGGGCTCATTTTCCAGCACTATATCACAGTATTT
The DNA here is from genome assembly GCA_007922755.1 of Pedetes capensis. Classification (NCBI taxonomy): domain Eukaryota; kingdom Metazoa; phylum Chordata; class Mammalia; order Rodentia; family Pedetidae; genus Pedetes; species Pedetes capensis. The sequence goes on from VMDO01009647.1 coordinate 19,379, forward strand.
CTTTGCTATTTATAGAGTTTTTAATGGCTAGCTGTTTTGGGAGTGGTTCGCCAGGTCCTACTCTCTAATCTGTCGTAGCCTGGAAGCTCAGCTGAAACCTGTCCACCATGGGTGACCCTGCTGGTATCTGAGATATTGGTGGTGTAGCCTTCAGCCTCATTGCCACATGGAAGCCCCCACATGCTGCAAACTGAAAGACGTGTGAGGGTTCACTTATATAGATCAGCTAAAGTTCTAGTTAAAAAAAAAACAGATAATAAGCTATTAACACTAAATTCCCCCACCTCAAGCAAATTTTCACCATATACAAATGACATATTGGGATGAAATGGTAAACTCCAAAGGTTTTGCCTTACTAACAAAATTAAAATATAAACATCTCCATTAAAATTGTACATTATGTGAACCCATTCCTTTAGCTAAAAGTGCATCCTGCATGTTTTATCATATATTAGATAGAATGATATGTAATCATCATAATAACAATGATAAGGTAAGTGATTCATGTTTCCCTATTATCATTTCATTTAAAATATATTAAATGGATCACCTCATTTAGTTTTAAATAAACCTTATTGAAGCACAATGTATGTCCATAAAATGCATTAACCATAAGTGAATAGTTCTGACTCATACCGAACCTGTATATGACAGAAAAAAACATTCCCTGACACTGTCCAATTCACATGATCTTTTCTATATTTAAACCCGTTGCTTCAGCCACTGTGTCAATCCATCTAGTTGCAGGTCTTTCTTTTATTTATTTACCTGCCACTCTCCCAAACATGATGTCCTTCTCCAGGGACTGGTCCCTCCTGACTATGTCCAAAATATGTAAGATGCAATCTAACCATCCTTCCTTCCAAGGGGCACACTGGTTGCACTTCTTATAGGATGGATCTGCTAGTTCTTTTGGCAGTCCATGCTATATTTAACATTGGTCTCCAGCACCATACTTCAAAATATCAATTCTTTTCTTGTCCCCTTTATATGCTGTCCACCTTTCACAAACATACAGTGCAACTGGAAAGACCATGGAACCAATCAGGCACACCTTTGTCTGTAATGTGACTTCTCTGCTTTTCTACATTTTAAAGAGGCCTTTTGCAACAGCTTTCCAATACAATGTATCTTTTGATTTCTTGACTGCTGCTTCTGCAAGTGTTGATTTTAGAACCAAGTAAAACAAAATATCAGACAACCTCAATCTTTTTTTCCATGTATCATGAAGTTACTTAATGATCCAGTCGTAAGGATTTTTGTTTATTGATGTTAAGGTGTAATCCATACTGAAGTCTATGTTCTTTGATCTTCTTCTCCCCCCACCCTGCCCCAGGTACTGAGGGTTGAACCCAGGGCCTCACTCTTGCATGTTTTCTAAGTGCTGGACCACTGAGCTGTACCCTCAGCCCATTTCTTTACTTTTTTTGGGATAGGGTCTCGCTAAATTATGCAGACTGCCTCTGGTCTCAAATTTTCGATCCTCTTGCCTCTGTCTCCCAAGTCGCTGGGATTACAGGGATGCACCATCATGCCCAGCTTATTTCTTTGATCTTAGTCAGTACATGTTTCAAATCTTCTTCACTTTCCACAAGCAAAGTTATGGTATCTGCATAATGCAGATTGTTAATGAAATATTTCTCCAATCCTGATACTATGTTCTTCTTCATAAAGTCCAGGTTCTTGGATTATTTGCTCAGCATAGGGGCTGAAGAGATATAATGAAAGGATACAGCCATAACTCACACCTTTCCTAACATTAAACCAAGCAGTGTTTCCTTTTTCTTTTCAAATGACTGCCTGCTGGTCCACGTACAGATTCCTCATGAGTATAATTAAGTGTTCTGGTATTTCTATTCTTTGCAATGTTGTCCATAATTTGTAGATAAACTTACATAGTATGTATGATTGTGTGGCTGAATTTTTCATTCAGAACATTATGTTTTTGAGATTCATCCATGTTTTTGTGATTAGACAAAATTTGTCATTTTTATTACTCCTATTATTTTACTGGATAATTATTGGTTATTATTCATCCTCCTAGTGGTAATATTTAATGTTTCTAGGTTTTTGGCTAAAATAGTGTTAATATGATATTTACATAAATTCAACTTAGACATTGTTCAAGAGATTTTTAAGTGATTGTATAATTCACACTCTAGTGATGGTGTGATACTAACCAACCCTTGGTATTGTTTACCTTTGTCAAATGTACACTTCGCTTATGGTTAATAAGGTTGAGAACTTTTATCCTTTTAGGGGATGTACCTGTACAAATTATTAACAATGATTTTTTTGACTTGTATGTGATTGCTGAGTGGGCTGGGAGTTAGCTCAGTTGGTAGAGCGCTGTGCTGCAGTCTCTGAGGTCCCGAGTTCGATTCCCAGCACTGCAAAAATGGGAGAAGAGCCTGGCAATCCACTCCCAAGGCAATCCCGAAATAGTCAGCCATTGAAAACCCTATGAGGGTCGCTATGACTCAGATGCCGACTCGACGGCACCTAACAACAACAACAACATGTGATTGCTGATCATAATCCCTATTGTGGAAATTCTGTAAGATTAAAACCCAAGACTCTAAAATCCAAAGATCAAGAACACAAAAATTATACTATTTTAATATTAGAATCCCAGTGTTGAAATGCTGAAATCTGAAATCCCTGAAACCACAGTTTTCATTGAAAAAATGCTATGTTGTATTGGTGAGAACCCTCATTCTGGAGAAAAGATAAGTACATTTTTGGTTTTATGTAGGAGACCTGTGTAATGTAATTATATATACCATCTAAAAATAAGTATGTGAAGGTTGGTATGCTTTTATTAATATTAGATTACATTAAGTCTAAAAATATTGCTAGAGATAAAAAACATGTTTCATAAGGATAAAAGTGAAGCCATAATAACCATAAATCCATATGCAGAAAATGAGTCTCAAATATATATATGAAATAAGAACTGTTAGGCATTTCACTGTGAGTTTAGTTTGCATTTTTTGCTAACTTATAAATCTGTGCATGTTTCCATATTATACACAATTCTTACACCATCTGTGAAGCATCTTTCAAATTTTTACTTACAGGTACTAAAAATAACCTTTTCTGCCATTGTTCGACATAGTTCTGTATATATCAGTTGCAGCACAATGCTAGGTACTGTTTTTAAGATCACCAGTATTTATATTCAATATATTTTATACCATTGTTCTATCAATTACTGAGAAAGAATTAAAATAGTTACCTACAGTTTCCAATTAATCTTTTTCTCATTTAATTTTTTTCCAGGTCTGAAAACATATACTATGTCTGTGTGTGTGTGTGTGTGTGTGTGTGTGTGTGTGTGCTTTGTGTGTTCCTTTACAGGTTTATGGCTACATATGGTAAAGAGAGCTTATCTGTTTCCAGTGACTACATGATGTATTATGTCCTGAGGCTATCTGGGAAAGAGAATGTGTCTTTAGTTTCCACTGTTGCAAAGTATTTTCTACTTATTTCAGCTGTCCATATCTTCTTGATGCTTACTGATTTTTGGTATGCTCTTATGCAGAAAGGTATGTTAATGTTTCCCACAAAGATTATGTTATTTCACTTTTACTTTTTGCCTGATGCATTTTGCAGCAACAATGTTAGGTACATAAATCTTAAATTGTAATATCATCAATTGACCTCTTTAACATTATAAAACATACCTCTTTACCATTTTCCTTTTTTTCCCTTTATTAATAAATGTTGGTGGGGCACAGATTAATAAGGCTTTCACTATTTCTATTGTGCAACTATGAAATCGCTTTTGGTTACACTTTTATCACCCTACATAGTTTATGGACTCTTTGATTAATATGTATTAAAATTATATGCAATTATGAGTTATATCCTCCTAATTTTTCCCATGTATTTGTATAGTTGTATCATATAACTATCTCCTCCCCCATCCTCCCCCTACGTTTTATCCCCTTGTTCCCTTCCACAAACTTCATTCTCCTCTGCTAGTCACCTCCCCCCTTGTTTCTAGTCTGCTTGTACTTTCTCTTCTTAGCTAAGGCTGATTGTTCATTTTTATATATCTATGTATGAATATTTACATTTTTTTTCTTCCTTTAAGTAACATTTAGCTCCTACATGTGAACGAGAACATACAGTATTTCCCTTTTTGGCCTGGGTTCATTCGCTTAAGATGATATTCTCCAGTTTCATCCACTTTGCTGCAAATGACATCATTTCATTCTTTTTTATTGCTGAATAATATTCCATTGTGTATATATGTATAACAATTTTTTAAATCAATTCCTATGTTGATGGACATTTTGGTTTTTTTTTTCCTTGCAATTGTGAAGAGTGCTGCATTAAATACAGAAATGCAGGTGTCTCTATGTTATAATGACTTATCTCCTTTTGTATATATTCCCAGGCTTGATATACCTGGGTCATATGGCAGTTCTGTTCTTGGTTTTCTAAGAATATTGTGTTCCATATTGATTTCCCAAGTAGTTGAGCTAATTTACAGTCTCACCAGCAGTGTAAGGGGTTTGTTTTTCTTTACATCCTCACCAGCATTTGCTATTATTTGTTTTGTTGATCTTAGCCATTCTTGCTGGAGCAAGATGGGATCTCAGTATTGTTTTGATTTGCATTTCCCTAATAGCTAGGGATATTGAGCATTTTTTCATGTTGTTCTTAGCCCTTAAAACTTCTTCATTTGAGAACTGACCATTTCCTTTGTCCACTTACGTATTGGGTTATATGTTGTCATGGGATTTCCTTTCTTAAGTTCTTCTTATATTCTAGAAATTAGTCCTCTGTCAAGTGTGTAGGATGCAAAGATTTTCTCCCATTCAGTGGACTTTCCCTTAACTCTGTTGATTGTTTCCTTTGCTGTACATAAGCTTTTTAATTTCATGTAATCCTATTTGTCAATTCTTGGTGCTATTTCCTCTATGATTGGAGTCTTACTAAGGAAATTCTTTCCTATGCCTATGTGTTGGAGTGTGTCTCCTATCTTTTTTTCTAGTGGTTTTAAGGGTTCCAGTTTTTGTTGAGGTCTGTTATCTGTTTTGAATTGACTCTCATGAAAACTTAAAAATATGGATCTATTTTCAATTTTCTGCAAACAGATATCCTGTTTGCCCAGGACCATTTGCTGTCTTTTCTCCATTGAACATTCTTAGCTCCTTCATCAAAAATCAAGTCACTGTATGTGAGTAAGTGTATCTCTGGGTCTTCAATTCTGTTCCATTAGTCTTCAAGCCTATTTTTGTGCTAGTATCAAACTATTTTTGCCACTGTTACCCATCGTGTAGTTTGAAGTTAGATACTCTGATCTTACCAGTGCTGTTTTTGTAGCTTAATATTATCTTGGCTGTATGTGGTCTTATGTGTTTCCATATGAATTTTAGAATTATTTTTTCTAATTCTGCAATGTCTGTCATTGGAATTTTAATGAAGATTGCATTAAATCTGTAAATTGCTTTTGATAATGTAGCCATTTTTACAATATTGATTCTCCCAATCCATGAGCAGGGGAAGCCCTTCCATCTTCTAGTATCCTCTGCAGTTTCTTTCTTTAATGTTTGGAAGTTTTCCTTGTAGAGATCTTCAGAGTGTTTGGTTAGATTGTTACATAAGTATTTAATTTCCTTGGTGGGCTATTGTGAATGGGATTGTTTCCTTGACTTCTTTTTCTTCCTGTTCACTCTTGGTATAAATGAGCCATACTGATTTTTGAGTGTTAATTTTGTATCCTGGTACTTTGCTGAAGGAATTAATTAGTTCTAAGACTTTTGTAGTGGAATTTTTGAGGTCCTTTAGGTAAAGGATCATGTCGTCCATGAATAAAGATAATTTGACCTCTTCTTTGCTTATCTGTACCCCTTTGATTTCTTTCTCTTGCCTGATTGAGCTGAATAGGACTTTGACCACAATATTAAATAAGAAAGGAGAGAGCGGACATCCTTATCTTATTCCTGATCTTAGAGGGACTGGTTTTAATTTTTCTCTATTTAATATGATATTGGCTATAGGTTTGTCATGGAAGGCCTTTATGATATTAAAGTATTTCCCTATTATCCCTGTTTTCTCCAGCACTTTTATCATGGAAGGATATTGCACTTTGTTGATAGCCTTTTCAGCATCAATCAAGATGATCATGTAATTTCTGTCTGCAAGTTCCTTGATATTTTGAATCACATTGATTGATTTTCAGATGTTCAACCAGCCTTGAATCTGTGGAATGAAGCCCACAGGAATATGTGGCAGGAAGGAATATCATGGCATATGATCTTTTTTATGTGTTGCTGAATTTGATTTGCCAGAATTTTGTTGAGGATTTTTGTGTCAATGATCATCAGGGAAATTGGTCTCTTTCTTTGAAGTGTCCTTGCCCAGTTTTGGTATCAGTGTGATACTGGCTTTGTAGAATGAGTTTGGAAGTGACTCTTCATTTTCTATTTTATGAAATAGTTTGAGGAGTATAAGTATTAATTCTTCTTTCAATGTTCGATTGAATTCTGCTGTGAACCTGTTAGGACCTGGGCTTTTCTTCATTGGGACATTTTTATTACTATGTCTATTTTGATCAACAACAACAACTTCAGTGAATATAATGAGTCTGTTTAAGTTGCTCATGTCCTCCTTGCTTAATTTTAGTGATTCATATGTATTAATGAGCTTATCCATTTTTCTCTGTATTTTCACTTTTGGGGGAGTACAGTTTCTCAACATATTCCCTGAGGATCTTCTGGATTTCATTGGTATCAGTGATTATGACTCCATTCTAATCTTTAATTATTTTAAATTTGGGCCTTTTCTTTCTTTCTTTGGGTGAGACTGGCTAGGGTGTGTTGACTTTATTAACCTTTTAAAGAACCAGCTCTTAGTCTCTTTAATTCTTTGAATTGTCTTTTTGGTTTCTAATTAGCTGATCTCTGCTTTAACCTTAATAATTTCTGTCTGAGTACTCCTTTTGGGTTTGTCCTGTTGCTTATCTTCTAGTGCCTTAACATGTGTCATTAAGTTATTTAATTGGGCCTTCCCTAGCTTATTGGTGAAGGTGCTCATGGCTATGAACTTCCCTCTCAGAACTGCCTTTGCTGTATCCCATAAATTTTGGCAGGATGTGTTTTCATCTTCATTTGATTGCAGAAATTTTTAATTTTTCTCTCTGATTTCTTCAATGACCAATTGATCACTCAGCAGTGCATTATTTATTGTCCTTGAATTTTTAACATTTGTGAAACTTTTCTTGCTTTTTAGTTCTAGTTTTATTCCATTGTGATCTGGTAAGTTTTTTTTTTTCTTGTATTTGTTGAGGCCATTTTTGTGTGCTAATATATGGTCTATCTTTGAAAAAGTTCCATGTGGTGAGAAGATGAATGTATATCTGAAGGATATATCTGAAGGATAGAATATTCTGTAGAAATTTTAAGGTCCAGTTGGTTTATGGTGCTCTTTAAGTACATCATTCTCTCTTGATTTATTGCTTTTATGACCTGTCTCTTTGTGAAAGTGGGGTATTGAAATCTCCCATAATTATTGTATGTGACTCAGTATATTCCTTTATCTCCAGTAAAATTCGTTTTATGGAGCTAGATGCACCTGTATTTGGTGAGTAAATATTGAGTATCATTATGGGTTCCTGGTTGACTATTCCTTTTACCGACAGATAGTGTCCTTCTTTGTCTCTTCTGATTAGCTTGGGATTAAAGTCTAAATTGTCATTAGTTAGTATTGCTACTCCCACATGCTTGGATTATTGTTTTCCAGCCTTTAATTTTCAGCCTTTTATTGTCTTTATGGATGAGATGAGTCTCTTGAATGTCACGTATTGAGGGTTTATGCTTTTTAATTCAGTTGGCCAATTTACGCCTCTTGAATGGTGTCAAATAGTTGTCCCACATTTTCAGGCCTCTCTGATTCCTGAGCTATCTGGCTCCCTTTCACCAGTTCCCCAAGTATAGTGACTCTGGTGGCCACTCTTTCCTCTGTGTTGTTGTTGTTGTTGTTGTTGTTGTTAGGTGCCCTCGAGTCATGTCTGACTCAGTGACCCTCATAGGATTTTCAATGGCAGATTGTTTTGGGATTGCCTTGGGAGTGGGTTGCCACATCCTTCTCCCATTTTTGCAGTGCTGGGAATCGAACTCGGGACCTCAGAGACTGCAGAGCGGTGCTCTACCAACTGAGCTAAATCCCAGCCCTTCCTCTGTGTGGGTGTATGTATTTCTCCTTTTATCACTTTAATTGAAATACTACTGGGGTTTAGCTCAGTTGGTAAAGTGCCACTTCACACTGAGGACTTGGGTTTGATCCTCAGCATCACAAAAATTGGAGAAGGATGTGGCCATCCACTCCTAAAGTAATCTTGAAACAATCAGCCATTGAAAACCCTATGAGATTCACTATGTGCTGCACATGATTCAGTGGCACCTAAAAATAATAATTTAAATACTGTTCTAAATTTAATTCTCTTTTTCCTTTAGAGGACCAAAATTATAACAAACAACCTTACTACTTCACTATGCTCCATTTGTTTGATTTCTCCTTTATCTTTTGCCATTTTCCTTCTTTTATTTTTCTGCTTTTGTAATACTAAGGTGTTGAACCCAACACCTCAAGCATGCCAGGCAAGTGCTTTACGAATTATCTGCACTTCCTGCCTTGTTTTAATTTTTTTTTTTTTTGACACAAGGTCTTGCTAAGTTGTGCAGGCTGCCTCAGGCCTCAAACTTGTGATCTTCCTGCCTCAGCCTCCCTAGTACCTGGAATTATAGGTATGCACCATTGAGGCTGGTTTCCATCTTTGCCTTCTGTGTTTCATTCAGGATATTTCTACTGAACTGCCATTTACATAACTAATCCTCTCTTCTATTATATCAACTGTACTATTAATCCTACCTATTGATATTTGGTGCTAGGAATCAAACCAGGTCTTCCAAAAATGCAGAGCAGCTCTCTACCAACTGAGGTAAACCCCAGGAACAATTGATATTTAGTACATTTTTTTGTTTTTGAAATTCCTCTTATACCATTCATTTGAGCACACTTTGGTCAACTTTCACTTATGTTTTTGTTTTAGCTGATTCTGTTTATTTTTATATAATTTTAAAATTTCAATAAAGTTGCAAAGAGTACAAAGAACAGTTAGTCCCTGAAGCATTTGAGAACAAATTATTCACCCTGCTTGTACTATGTTATCAGTAAATGATTGCATGTATCTTTATACAAACAGGCACATCTCCCCTATGTAACCACAACACAATAATCAAAATCAGAAAACTAGCATAAGTTCACTACTACCATGTGATTTGCAATTGCTCAAATAATATCCTTTGTGGAAAAAGCTTCAAACCCAGAATTATGTTTTGCATTTGGTTTTCATTTCTCCCTCAGCCTTCAGTTTGAAGTACTGCTGTCATTCCTTGATTTATATGACCATGTTGCATTTGAAAATATTCAGCATATAAAGAGTAGAAAGAAGGAGGGAGGGAACTATCAAAAGGAAGCAAAGATTGCAGAATGTGGGATGGGGAGGAAAAAATGTAGAAGGATAAAAAGGAAGAGGATAATCTCAATGTAAACAACAAAACTTCATGAATACATGGGGAAAGTAGGGTAACATAACCCAAATATGCATACAGATTTTACTACATACTAGTCAAGAGATTCCATAAACCTTGTAAGTTGATAAAAGTGTAACCAAAATGATGTAATAGTTCCATAATGGGAAAAGCCAATGCTGTATTACTCTGTACCCCACCAACATTTACCAATAAAGAGAGAGAAAATAAAAGAAAATATTTAGCCAGGTATCTTAAAGAATATCCTCAATTAGAGTTTGTCTGCTCCAGATTTGTTATGTGTGTTCCAAAACTGATCATAGACATGCGACTGTGTCCTTCTCTTTTCAACCTCTCTGCTAGTACAAATTTTGATTTGTCTCACTATTGATAATATTACTTTTAAGCACTTGATTAAAGTGGTATCCACTTGTTTTGTCTGGAGTATCTTTTTGTAATTAGTATGTGTATTTTGTGGGGAGCTATGTTGATACTTTATGAATATTTTATTCCTTAATTTTTATGATAATTGTCAATTGATGATTTTCTAATTCTGCCATTTTTATTACATTTATCAGCTTCATTATGCTGTAAAGAAAAACTCATTCTTTTCCCCATTTATCTATTTGTGGTGAATGCCTTGGTTACTCTTTTATTATTTATTATGTCATTATTTATGTTACGATTTAAATTGCCTGAGATTCAGTCAGTGGAGTCCCTTTCAAGCATTTTTTCCCTCAGATTTTAGCATTTGTCTACTTTATGGTACAAAATGTTTCAACCTCATCTTCAGCTTTCTTGGTCTAACTCTGGGATAAATGACTTCTCTAAGTGGATAGAGATAAATTCATATGTACATACATAGACACACATATATGGTAAATGCTCTTCCATTGAGTGGCATCCCCAGTTCCTTTTTTATTTTGCAATTTGAGACATGGTCTTGCTAAATTGTACAGGCTGTCTCTGGCCTTGAACTCCAGAACCTCCTGTCTCAGTCCCTTTACCTCAGTAGGTGGGATTACAGGCACATGCCACAGTGTCCAGCTCATAGTTCTTGTGTGTGTGTGTGTGAGAGAGAGAGAGAGAGAGAGAGAGAGAGAGAGACAGACAGAAAGAGAGAGAGAGAGAGAGAGAGAAAGAGAGAGAGAGAGAGAGGGAGAGAGAGAGGAGGATATGCATGTCTGAGAAATATGCATTTACTTAGTATGTATGGGGCCCTGGATTCAATCCCTCAATGCTGCCTGGTAAAAAATACGAATTCACAATAATACTTCCAATTATGTTTTAACATCATTGGAATCTTTTGGATTTTCCTCTTTCCATCTTTGTGGTTATTTTCTCCAACTGAGCAATCTGGCTGAAATTCCCCTCAATCTGTTTACCTAACTGCTCAGTTCTCTCTGCATTTAACAAAGCAGTCTTCACTGCTGCCTCCTAATGCAGAGGCTGCCTCCCCTTCCTCAACCTCCTCAGGCGCTGAAATACCTATGTACATAGATGCCCTTCTCAGCCTGCTTTGGTTTCAGTACTTCATGCTGAAATATTGCAGACACACCCATACCATGGGCACATTTCCTCATCATCATGTTGGGTACAAGGTTGTTGCAATTTCCCCTTATCCCTGCTCTATCCTCTCTCATTCACTCTGGCTCTGACTCACTACTCTAGGTTACCACTGTGCCCTCCACAAAGGTCCTCCTCCCTTTGTTCAGTCTTCCACAGTCCCCTGAGGCACTTCCTTGGGAGGCCCAATCTACCTTCTATTTCCTCTCATTCATAGGATGTAGGTTTTAAGGTGGATTTAACCACCTCATTTGTAGTTCCTATACTCCATTTCTTTTCTCTGTTGGGGCCATGAGACTATAATAACTTCTGTTTAGGCATTTAGCTCCTTTTAGAGTATTCCTTAATATTCTACCTTATGTCTTAATTTGTGGCAAATTCCTTAAGGAGCAGGCTCAGAGGTCCTGGCTCAGTTCTTTGCATCTAACTTCATCCAAACATCTTTGTTTTTTCAGTCCTGAATCTCTTGAAAGCCCCAAATTCCAATTTTTACATTTTTCACCCTGTGGAATTATCATAAGTTCTGCTGGCTTTTCTGCCTAGTTCTCAGTCTTAGACCATTTATTAGTTAATCCAGTGAATACTCCCAGCAGAAAAGCAACATGCAGTATTCAGAGCTTCCCTTAGTGAACTTTTTTCCTGGGGAGCCTCACTACCCCCTAATTCCTTCAGCTGCTTTCCAATACATTCAAAAATATTTTACTCATATTTTTCAGTTGTTCTTGATGAAGTTGTTGGTCTGCTACAGTTTACCCACCAAAGTCCCTTTTCTGTTGATGTTTATAAAACTCTAATGAGGTAGGTCCTAATCTGAGGCATTTAGAAGATAAGAAGACTCAGGCATAGGAAGGCAATCTAAGCAAGATCATAAAGTCAATGAATAACACATCTGGCTCTCAAATCCAGGTCTGTTTGATTTTAAAAGCACTTTTAATAATTTATCTTTTATTGTCATAATTTGTCTCTACCCTGTATGAATTAATAGATTTTTATTTATCTGTTATTAGTACTCTGTAATTAAAAGGGAAAAAATTAACAAAAATTAAAATATTAAAAAAGCCCTCCATCTTTGAACTGATTTAGATAAAGAAGTGACACATTTCCTTGCCTACTGTGAATCTCTCTTATATTAATTAGTGTTTTTCAGTTTGGGACGGTTGACATTGATGTTAATAATTCTTTTTTGAGAGGGTTATCCTGTGCAGTAGAGGATTTTTAACATCATACCCTCAAGATGCCCCAGAATACCTTAGCTGTCACCACCAAAAAAATCTTCAGACAAAAACAAGCATTCTCTAGGAGATAAAATCATCCCTCAATTGATAGCTATTGACTACAGAGAAAGGTGGGTGTGTCTAGAATATGCTACTGATATCAGCCTCAAAATATTTCCCTGCTTTGCTGTGAAACTGAAAACTACAACTTAATTTGCTTTTCAAACTCTCAGTAAATCTGGAAAAACAATAAAATTTAAATTTAACAGGATATAAGCTGTGTAATTTGTCCATTCAGAAGTAAATGGGAAATGGTGGCGAGGGTGTTACTGGTTTTGTCATTCTCTGAATAAAATCCATGAAACAACAAATATGCTGCCAAGTAAGGGTAGCTTAGCCTTGTCTTTCATAATTTTCCACAGTGCGCTTAGAGAAAAATATTTAATTTGTATGGAACTTTTATCCAAATTTAGTAAGAAGCAATATAACTCTTTCTTTGGCCCTCTGTTACTCCCCTACCTGTCATATCATCACTCCTTTTCTTCCTGGCATTGAGAGTTTGGCTTTCTATTTTCAATAGGGTTGGAAACTGTCACTTATGCTACAATTATGAAAAATGTGCTATGAATTTCTTTCAACAAGGCATGAACACTTGAGACCCTGACACGGGTAAGAATATTTCAGCTTGGAATTAAGTCGATTGCTAAATAATTTTATGTAGTTACTTGAGGGTAGAAAGTTCTGCTTACTCACCTTTTATTTCTAAATCTTAACCCAGAGTTTAGCATGCAGTAAAATGAATACTAGATGATCTCTATCAAGTACTTCTATGAATAAAATGAGTAAATATTCAAAGGATATACTTGATCTTTCCTTCAATGAAGAACTTACTGTCCTAAATATTGCTCATTGCCCTGTAGAGGCAGTCAGGGAAGTATTTTTGAGTTTCTTTCACATAATAACAATAACATCATCTTTCATATTTTTCCAATAGATAGCCAGTTGTATTTTTAAAAATAAATTCACAACATAAGAATAGAGAAATACCCAGGTAAATTTACACATGGTGTGATATATACATCCAAAAAATAAGTGATAATAAAAATAGATATAATTCACTTTACTTGAATGACCTAAAAACCTCACAATACACAAAGACACAGTACTATATAATGAGCATTCAAAGTCAAACTTAACTAACTCAAAGAAAAAAATTCATGGATTTATCTCCATTTATGTATATTGAATAGCTTACTATATAATCCATGTTTTCTTTTCTTTTCTTTTTTTTAATTTGTAAGCTTCCTTTTGCCACCTATACAATTAAATAAAAGGTGCAAAATAACACATGGTAGAGATAAGAGGCAAAATTTACTGCATACAAAATATTATTCATAAATATCAAAAACACATGGATGCTATTTGCTTTAGTAGCTATGTGCTACCACTTGTGTTTCATTATATTTACTTTTTCCTGTCTTTGCTTTTATTGTTTTCCTGTCTGGATACATGCCATATGTTAGTAAAAGGTATTATTCTCAATCAGTTCATGATTAATATACTTTCTTTTGGTGAATTTCTGATGTCATCATGTTGAGCTACACTTGTTTCCTATGAACCATGACTTCCTCCTCTTCAGAAACTTAATGTGGTACCCATTGTGCTGAATTACAATTGGCAGTGTACTTACCTGCCTCTCCAAAGTATCTATGGATACCATTAGGACAGCAGTTATCTTGATCTTATTACATGTTAAGGGCTTAATAAATAAATAAGGAAGGAAAAGACAAATGAAATGCCAAGTGCCCAGTATGAGTATGCAAGGAGACTAATATGCTCCACAAAAGAACAATGCAGTGTAGTTTCAGAAGTCCTTTGCAATTATATAAATAAAGACAGGATGTCTTAAATACAAGTTTGACCTTAAAAATGGTAATTCTGGGAAATGCAGCAAAGGACATATTGTGGGAGGTTGGAAAAACCTCACCCCTCTCCATACATTTTTCTTTATCTTTCACATGCATCTTAAAAGTGATAAAGTAGTTGAAATAGATAAACATATGCCATGCTCTGTACACAAAAAAGATGCCAGCTATATAATATCAGTTAAATTTTCAACCTGGCAGACTCTCTGATATCCAAACAGAAATTTAGCTCTCTAGCTTTAGAATTTAAGATTTTGCCTAAAATATATCATTTATGGATCATTACCCCAATGATATCAGAACTGGCTCATTAAATCCTCCAGTGAAGGATTATTTGCACTTACATATCTATAAAGGAAATTTGGCTTGTTTGGCTTGTTGTGCAATAAATATTTAGTGGCAGGAGCCTAAAATTTCTGAGATGTTTATAGACTTATGCGTGTGAAGTCACTTCTTGCTTGTTTTCCACTGCTAGTGGTCTGTAGTGTAAGCTGAATTCTCAAATACTTTATCCTTTCCTAAGATAAAGGTGGACCTGGGACTTAGCTCAGTTGGTGGAGGGCCGTTCCGCACTCTCTCAGGACCTGGGTTCAATATCCAGCACATCAAAAATGGAAGAAGAACATGGCAATCCATTCCCAAAGTAATCCCGACACAATCAGCCATTGAAAACCGCATGAGGGTCGCTATGAGTTGTACCTGATTCAATGGAACCTAACAACAACAAGTTCAAGGTAGCTTTTGGGCTCTACTAAATCTAACAGTCTTTCCTAGACAAACTAAGGAATATTGGTATATTGAACTTAACCAAGAGTCACTCCTAATATTTAGTAAAAGTAATGCCCCTGTAACCCAATTCACAGATGAGAATGACTTTAAGGGCTCATTTATTCTGATAAGGGCAGGTTTCTAGATTACATTGGAGACAAACCTTAACACAGTAAATCACACTAGACAAACACTTCTAACCAAACTATTGCCTCCTGGGGTAAAATATTTACACATTCACTTTTTTTCTCTCTCCTTATCTTTAATTAATCTTGGGTAAAGTTCAACAGAAATTCAGACTACTTTTTTTCATATGCAATTTAAAACCAAAGGAAGTTTTTCTCTAACCCTTCAGACAGAGACAAGGAGGAAAGAGTAGAGTACTTTAAACCATCAATCAGTAACTGGCATTTTTGAGAATCAAACATCTCTACAACTGGCTATAAAATTTATTCTTGTGTGGATGCTCACATAAATGACAATCATTTTACTATGGGCCTTGAGAAAGCAGGATTCATATTTATTAAACATATTTAATTCAGCATCTCACACAATGCTTGTTCACAAGCATCTGTAATGCATTGCCACATAGAATAAAAACCACAATACACCTGAATCCAGAAAGTGCGTACAGCATAGTGTATTTGACATGAATTACTATAGATTATCTAGTAAAGCCCTTCAGGAGGTAAGCTAACTTAAATTCCTCAACTCACCAAGAGTTTTATAGTAGCTGATTTTTAGTATTTCCATAATTAAATAATCATGAGGTAATAACCATGAGGTATCCAAATTTGTTGTTGTTGTTGTTAGGTGCCGTCGAGTCAGTATCCGACTCATAGCGACCCTCTGTACAACAGGGGAAACACTATTGTCAGTGCTTCTCTGCTGTTCATAGGGTTTTCAATGGCAGATTGATTTTTGGGAGGGGGTTTCCAGGTCCTTCTCGCAAGCCTACAGCTTCTGGTGTTCCCAGGCAGTCTCCCATCCAGGTACTAACCAGGCCTGACCCTGCTTAGCTTCCGAGATCTGACGGGATCGGATGCCACAGGGCTACCGCTGCAGGCGTATCCAAATTACTCAGTTGGAAATAGCCCAAGTTTCAATAATACAACATGTTTAAACACCTCTGGTACCAGGGTGCAGTAAATATTCACCAAAAAAAATTGATATTATCTCCACTGATGAACTCTGAATCTATTACTTATCATTGCTTTAAATAACTCCTGTATGTAAACTCAGGAAAATACATTATCATAAGTTGTAACAGGCCAAACAGGGGATTGGTAAGCTTTTAAGTCACGGTTGCCTTATTACTGATCATAAACTTTACTGAGAGTCATGTTTTCAGAAGTGCACAACTATTGTTAAACATTCAACTTAAGAGATGCCTGTTGCTTCATGTGATTTGATCTGGTAAGACAAGTTCTAATAGAGAGAGATCTTATAGTCACTTAGTTTATCTCACTAAACAAGTTGTGGTAACCTTTCTCTTTGCTAACCAAAGTAGGTATAATTTATAGTGATATTTTCCAAGCAAGGTTTATTATTGTTAGGTGTCTTTGAGTTGGGTTCTACTCATAGTGACCCCATGTACAACAGAACAAAACATTACCCAACACTGACCCACACACATGCTCTTATGTATGTTTGAGCTCATTGTAGTCACTGTGTATAATGTATATGCATTTATGAAAATGTCATAATGAAACCCATTATTTTATACAATTACTGTATGCTAAGTCAGGAGAGATCAGAGCCTGGAGAAAGACATCATGTTTGGGAGAGTGGCAAGTCTACAAAAAAAGGAAAACACTCCACTGGATGGATTGACACAGTGTCTGCCACAATGGGCTTAAATATAAATAAGATCATGTGCCTGGCACAGAATTGAGAAGTGTTTCAATCTGCTGTACATAGGGTCACTATGAGTCAGACTCAACTCAACAGCACCTAACAACAAAAATAACAATATAAAAGATCCCCACTTGTCCTTCAGTTTGCAGTACTATGGGTCTTGCATGTTGCGGTGATGATGAAAGCTGTGTCACAGAGTTTCAGATATCAACAAGGTCACCCATTGTGGACAGGTTTCAGATGAACTTCCAGACTAAGGCAGATTAGGAAGAAAGACATTTCCAAAACAACTATTCATTCAACACCCTAAGAACAGCAAAGAAGCACTTGCAGATAGAATGCTGGAAAATGAGCCCCTCAGCTTGGAAGACATTCAAAAGATGATGAGGGAAGAGTTGCCTTTTCAAAGTAGACTTGTGATGGGATTGGAGCAAAGCCCTTGGGACCTAATAACAACACATACTGTACTTTGATTATACTCACTCCACAATTTCCCTCTCTTCTCCCGCTTTTCCCCACCTTCTTTCCCTTTACACATCCATCATGTTGTTTTCAGGTGCCATTGAGTTAGATCTGACTCATAGTGACCCTAAGTACAGTAGAATGAAACACTCACCAATACTATGCTATGCACTTGGTCTTTTTGTTTGAGCCCATTGTTGCAGATACTATTTCTCTTATTGTGAGTTGTGTCACATCAGCAAAAGGAGGTCCCAGAAGCTTTACTCTATTCCCATCATTAAAATTGACTCTACTTTGAGAAAGCAACTCTCTCCTAGTTGTTTCTTGAGTGCCTTCCAAAAATGTTCTGGATAGAAGAAAGATGGGGGATTAGGAACACTTAGCTCTTACTTGTCTATGAGTAAAAGCTAAAACATCAGGTAGGGTGGCTGTAGAGAGAGGTGAGTGGCATGGAAATGCATAGGAAGGTAACAGTGAACAGTGGACAGTTTGAGACCAGGTGAAATCCAGAAATATTGAACTTTTGATTTTTAAAGGAAATAGCAGGACTTAACATTAGACACAAGGCAAAATGGGAGGGAAATGGGAGAATCTCTTCCAGCACAGCTTTAAACAAAAGAGAAAAGGAAAGCCTTGGAGCGCTCCAGAGGTCTACAAACCAGTACTTTTTAAAAATATAGTTTAAGATGGGAGATCTATAATCTGCATAGCAAGCAGATGCTAAAGAAGAAGCTCCCAGCACTTCCCAGCTTACTCACTGGTGCTATGGTGGGGAACCATTTTGACAAGGATTTTACTATCAAAACTTCTGTTTGTAGGAAGCATAAGTCCCTGGTATTTATTTATTTTTTACTTGTGTTTGAGCCCAGGTCCTACTACATACTTTTCAAACTCTCTACCACTAATCTGCACACTCAGCCCATTTTTATGTATTACCTTGTAACAGGATCTCTCTAACTTAGACCAGCAGGCTCTGGCCTCAAACTTGCAAACCTTTGACTGTTGAGTTGTTGAAATTATAGGCTTATGCCACTCTATCTAGCGTCCTCTGCACTTTTATACTTCCAACCCTCAAAGACCTTCCTCTCTCCACTAAGTGACCACTACAAGAATCAGTGTGGGACACAAAACTGGTTGTGATTTGTATGAAGACCCGGGGACACAAGTCTACATGGGGGGGAAATGCAGGTTGTACTGCAGAGAGCAAAGGTACTTCCATTAAGGAACTATGGCCCAATCTCTGGGAAGAGGAGCAAGAGCAGCTGTGCAGTAAATATAATAGTAAATATAACTGGGGGCCTGGGACAGAAACCTCAGAACCAAGGGACACATAATCATTCATTTCCCATGCCTTCCCCTCCTCCAGCATGGATTCCTCTACTTTGACTGCTTTCTACACTCTCAGAGGCCCAGAAACATTTAATGGACATAAGACATTTCTATGGGTAATTTTTAATGTACAACTTAATAGGTTTCATTATAATATTTCCATATATGCATTTCATTTTACATTGCTCACATAATTTCCCCATTAACCTCTCGTGACCCTCCTCGCCAATCCCATCCCCCCCACCAATGATCTCCTTTCTACTTACATGTCTTTTTGTGAGAATATTTATCTATATGTGCATCCTGATTTTGATATAAGTCCAAACATTTTTTTCTATAGCAATCTACCTTTTTATATTCTCAGTAGTATTAGATGAGTGATCTAGTCCATTTACATTATTGCCAACCTTTGGTGTTATTGCTTTTTTTTATTTTATTTTAACTATTCTAGTAGACTTTTTTTGGTCTTCTCCCTTTTCTTGTACCATACTCATAAGGTTGTGCTGTTTGCATTGAGATTGACCTCTCCCTCTTCATCCCTCCTCATTGACCCTCCTCCCCCTCTAATCTTCTCCAATCACACTTTCCTCTGCTAGATCTTGCCCTCCTTTCTACTCCTTAAATTGTCCCTCCTACACTAAGTTTGTTGAGGTTTTTATTATGTTTCAATTTATGCATAGGATTTTTTTCCTTCCTTTAAGTTTTATTCAGCTCCCATATGAGTGATAACATATGGTATTTCTCTTCTGGGGCTTGTGTTCGTTCACTTAAGATGATATTCTCCAATTCCATCCATTTTACTGCAAATAACATTATTTCATTTTTTAATTGCTGAGTAGTATTCCATTGTGTATATGTACCATAATTTTTTTATCCATTCTTCTGTTGATTGGCACTGTGGTGGATTCAGTGTCCTTGCTATTGTGAAAAGTGCTGCATTGAATGTGAAGATACAGATGTCTCTGATATGTTGACTCATCTCCCTTTGGGTATATTCCCAGTGGTAATATAACTGGGTCATATGGTAGATCTAATTTTAGTTTTCTGAGGTATCTCCGTATTGATTTCCAAAGTGGTCAAACCAGTTTACAGCCCCACCAACAGTATAAGAAGTTCCCATTTCTCCACAACCTCACCAGCATTTGCTGGTATTTGTTTTATTGATCTTGGATATTCTTACTATAGTAAGGTAAAATCTCTGTTGTTTTGATTTGTGTTTCCCTAATGACTAGGGATATTGAACATTTTTTCATGTGTTTCATGGCCTTATGAACTTCTTCATTTGAGACCTATCTATTCAATTCCTTTGCTCACTTGTGTATTAGATTGTTTGTTTTCTTGGGAGTTGCTTTCTTGAGTTCTTTGTAAATTCTGGAAATTAGTCCTCTGTCAGATATGTAGGATGTGAACATTTTCAGCCACTCATTGGGGGCTTTCTATATCACAGGTTGTTAATAAGTCTTCCTCCAATCAAGATGCTGTGTTCTTCATAAAGTACAGCTTATTGTATTATTTGCTCAGCATAGAGACTGAAGAGTCATAGGGAAGGGATACAGCCCTGACACACACCTTTCTTGATTTTAAACCACGCAGATTTTCCTTGTTCTGTTCAAATAACTGCCTCCTTTTCCATGTACAGATTCCTTATGAATACAATAAATTGCTCTGGTATTCCCATTCTTCACAATGTTATACATAATTTATTGTGATCCACACAGTCAAATGACTTTGCATAGTCAATAAAACACAAGTAGAAATCTTTCACATATTTTTTGTTTTCAGCTAATATCCATCTGACATCAGCAATGATGTCCCTGATTCTAAGCCCTCTTCAGAATTTGGCTTGATTTTTTTCCACAGTTCTCTGTCTATATACTGCTGCACTCACTTTTGAATGATCCTTAGCAAAATTTTACTTGTGTGTGATATTAGTGATATTGTTTGATAACTTCTACATTTGATTAAATCCCCTTTATTGGAAATAGACACAAATATGGATCTCTTCCAGTCAGTTGGCTAGGTAACTGTTTTCCAAATCTCTTGGCATAAATAAGTTAGCACCTCCAGTGCTGCATCTGTTTGTTGAAACATCTCTATTGGTATTCCATCAGTTCCTGGTGTGTTGTGTTTCACCAATTCCTTCAAGATAGTTTCCTCTTTATCCTTCAGTACCATTGTTTCCTGCTCATATGTAACCTCTTGAAATGGTTGGTCATCCACCAATTCTTTTTGATATAATGGTTAATGCAGGAAACATCAAAAGAAGATGGGATGTGTATCTCATTGTTTAATATTTTCCATGTAAAATGCTTCACTATTGGCACTTGAGGCTCAAATTTTTTTCTTCAGTACATTAAGCTTCAGTACATACAGCATGTTCTCCCCTTTTGGTTTTCTATCTCAAGCTCTTTACACGTCATTATATTTGATTTTGTCTTCTTGAGCTGCCTTTTGAAATCTTCTATTTAGTTCTTTAACTTCATTGATTTCTTCCTTTTACTTTAGCTGCTGGATAGTCATGGGCAAGTCTCAGAGTCTCTTTTGACATGTAATTTGGTATTTTCTTTTCTTTTCTTTGTGGTACTGGGGGTTGAACCCAGGGCCTCTGGCTTCCATGCTTTGCAAGTGCTGTACCACTGAGCTGCTCCCTCAGCCTATTTTTCTTTTTATTTTTGAGACAGGGTCTTGCTAAGTTGTGCAGACTGCCTCTGGTCTCGAACTTGTGATCCTCCTGCCTCTGCCTCTCAAGTCACTGTGATTACAGGAGTGTGCCACCATGCCTGGCAATACTTTCTTGTTTTCCTATCTTTTAAATAACTTTTTCCTTTCCTCATGGATAATATCTTTGATGTCATGCCACAGCTCATCTGGTCTTCAATCATTAGTGTCTAACACATTAATCCTGTTCTTGCAGTGGTCTCTGAACTCAGGTATGATATACTGAATGTCATACCTTGGCTGTCATACACTTGTTCTAATTTTCTTCAGTTTCAGTATGAACTTGCATCCGAGCAGTTGATAATCTGATCCATAATCAGTCCCTGGCCTCATTCTGACTTTTGATATTGAGCTTTTCCCTCTTCTCTTTCCACAAATATAGTCAGTTTGGTTCCTCTGTGTTCCATCTGGAGACTTCCCTGTGTTTAGTCAATGTTTACGTTGGTAAAAAAATGTATTTGTAATGAAAAGGTCATGTTGTTGTTGTTGTTGTTGTTAGGTGCCGTCGAGTTGGTATCCGACTCATAGTGACCCTCATAGGGTTTTCAATGGCTGACTGTTTCGGGATTGCCTTGGGAGTGGATTGCCAGGTCCTTCTCCCATTTTTGCGGTGCTGGGAATTGAACTCTTTGGGTCCTCAGAGACTGCAGCGCAGTGCTCTACCAACTGAGCTAAATCCCAGCCCTTGAAAAGGTCATAGTTGTGACAAAATTCTATCATGTGATCTCTAGCATCATTTCTGTCACCAAGGCTGTATTTTCCAACTAGTGTGCCTTCTGTTTTGCTTCGAACTTTTACCTACCAGTCACCAGTAATTATCAGTACATCTTGATTGCATTCAATATATTTCAGATTGTAGAAGTTCATAAACATTTTCCCTATGTTCATTTGTACCCTTAGAGTTGGGTGTATTAATTTGAATAATAGTCACAATTAACTGGCCTTGTTTGTTGTTGTAAGTTGCCATCTAGTTGGGTCTGATTCATAGTGACCCTCTTAGAGTTTTCAATGGCTGATTGTTTTGAGATTGCCTCTGGAATGGATTGCCATGTCCTTCTCCCATTTTGGTGGTGCTGGGTTGCCACACCTTTCTCAATTTATTTATTTTTTCTGGTGTTGGGAGTCGAACCCAGGTCCTCAGAGACTACAGCATGGCACTCTATCAAATGAGCTAAAGTGTATGGATATATAAGTGTATGGATATTATTCTATTACTGACAGTGCTGAAGACTGCAGCCATACCATTGTGGTGTCCTAGCCCCTCAGAGCTCAGAAGCTAAGCAGGGTCAGGCCTGGTTAGTACTTGGATGGGAGACTGCCTGGGAACATCAGGTGCTGTAGGCTTGAGGGAAGGATCCACCAGCCCACTCCCAAAAACCAATTAGCCATTAAAAACCCTATAAATAGCAGAGAAGCACTGACAATAGTGTTTTGCCTATTGTACATATAGTTGCTATGAGTTGGACACAGACTCCATGGCACCTAACAACAATAATGACAGCATTGTACTTCAGGGCAGCTCTTGAGATATCTTTTTTGATGACTATGCGACCCTATTTCTCTTTAATCTGCCATTCCCAGCATAGTAAACCATATGATTATCTGAGTCAAAATCACCCATGCTCATCCATTTTAGCTCACTGATAGCTAGATTATCAATGTTTATGTGCTCCATTTCCTTTTTGATGATATCTAATTTTCCCTATGGCCTACAATCATAGCACTGTGGCTTTCTTGATCCCATCATACCTTGGAAGCTAAGTAGGGTCGGGCCTGGTTAGTACTTGGAAGGGAGACTGCCTGGGAACACGAGGTGCTGTAGTCTTGGTAAAAGGACCTGGCAACCCACTCCCCAAAAAACAATTAGCCATTGAAAACCCTATGAATAGCAGAGAAGCACTGACAATATTGTTCCACCTGTTGTGTGTAGGGTTGCTATGAGTCAGACACTGACTCGGAGGCACCTAACAACAACAACAACAAGATGTTAAAATCTCTGTCAGATGTATAGTTACTAAGAGTTTTCTCACATTCCACAGGCTCTCCATTTACTCTATTAATTGTTCCTTATTATTTGAAAATACTTTAGAATTTCATGTAATCCTATTTGGCAATTCTTAGTACTGTTGCCTGGGTGGGAAGAACTTTTCTATGACTATATCTTGAAGGATGCTGCTCCCTACCTGTTCTTCTAATCATTTCAGACCTTCTGGTTTTATACGGAGATCTTTGATCCATTTTGAATTTATTTTTATACAGAGTGAGAGGTATGGATCTATTTTTATTCTTCTACATATGGATATGTAGTTTTCCAGCACCATTCATTGAAGAGACTGGCTTTTCTCCAGTGTATGTTTTTGGCACATTTGTTGAATATCAAGTAGATGTAGCTCCATGTGTCTATATCTGGATGTTCTATTTTGTTCCATTAATCTTCATGTCTGTTTTTGTACCAATACCAAGCAGTTTTTATTACCATGGTTCTGAAATATAATTTAAAGTCAGGCATTGTTATGCCTCCTGCACTGCTTTTGCTGCTTAGGATTGTTTGGGCTATGCAGTGTCTTTTGGGTTTCCAAATGATTTTTAAGATTTTTTTTCTATTTCTGTGAAGTATTTTATTGTAATTGTTATAGGGATACTTTTGAATCTGTAGATTGCTTTTGGTAGTATACCTGTTTTCACAATATTAACTCTTCTGATCTATGAGCAAGGGGTGTCTATATTCTAGTGTCTTCTTCAATTTCTTCTTTAGTGATTTTTTTTTGTACAGGTCTTTAGGTGCCTTGGTTAGATTAATTCTTAGAAATTTCATTTGGATGGGACTATTGTAAGTGATGCAAGAAACATCAAAAGAAGATGGGAAGAATACACAGAGTCATTATACAAGAAAGAGTTGGTAGATGACCAACCATTCCAAGAGGTTGCATATGAAGAGGAACCAATGGTGTTGAAGGACGAAGTGGAAGCTGCCTTGAAATAACTGGTGAAACACAAGGCTCCAGGAATTGATGGGATATCAATAGAGATGTTTCAACAAACAGATGCAGCATTGGAGGTGTTAACATGTTTATGCCAACAGATTTGGAAAACAGCTACTTGGCCAACTGACTGGAAGAGATCCATATTTGTGCCTATTCCCAAAAAAGGGGATCCAACTGAATGTGCAAACTATCGGACAAAATCATGAATATCGGACACCAGTAAAATTCTACTAAAGATCATTCAGAAGCGACTGCAGCAGTATATAGACAGGGAATTGCCGGAAAATCAAGCGGGATTCAAAAGAGGGTGGGGAACCAGGGACATCATTGCTGATATTAGCTGAAAGCAGAGAATATGAGAAAGATGTCTATCTATGTTTTATTGACTACGCAAAAGCATTTACTGTGTGGATCATAACAAATTATGGATAACACTTGGGAAAATGGAAATACCAGAACACCTAATTGTGCTCATGAGAAATCTGTACATGAACCAGGAGGCAGTTGTTCGAATAGAACAAGGAAACACTGAGTGGTTTAAAGTTGAGAAAGGTGTGCATCAGGGCTGTATACTTTCGCCCTATCTCTTCAATTTGTATGTTGAGCAAATAATCCGAGAAGCTGGACTTTATGAGGAAGAACATGGCATCAAGATTGGAGGAAGACTCATTAACAACCTGTGTTATGCAGATGACAGAACTCTGCTTGCTGAAAGTAAAGAGGATTTAAAACATTTACTGATGAAGATCAAAGATCATAGCCTTCAATATGGGTTACAACTAAACATCAACAAAACAAAAATCTTTATGACTGGGTCAGCATGCAAATTCACATTAAATGGAGAAAAGATTGAGGTTGTCCAAGATTTTACTTTGCTTGGCTCTGTAATCAACACCTGTGGAAGCAGCAGTCAAGAAATCAAAAGACGCATTGCTCTAGGAAAAGCTGTGGCAAAAGATCTCTTTAGAGTATTGAAAAGCAAAGATGTCACATTGAAGACAAAGGTGCGTCTAACTCATGCCATGGTATTTTCAGTGGCATCATATGGTTGTGAAAGCTGGACATTGAACAAGAGAGACAGAAAAAGAATTGATGCTTTTGAATTGTGGTGCTGGAGATGTCTATTGAATATACCATGGACTGCCAAAAGAACCAACAGATCTGTCCTAGAAGAAGTACAACCAGAGTGCTCCTTGGAAGCAAGAATGGCGAAACTGCGTCTTACATATTTCAGACATGTAGTCAGGAGAGATCTATCCCTGGAGAAGGACATCATATTTGGAAAAGTGGCAGGTCAACGCACAAGAGGGAAGCCCTCCACCATATGGATTGACACAGTGTCTGCAACAATGGGCTTAAACATAAATAAGATTGTTTGTCTGGCACAGAATCAGGAAGTGTTTCGATCTGCTGTACATAGGGTTGCTATGAGTCGGACTCAACTCTACGGCACCTAACAACAATTGTGAATGGGACTGTTGTTTTGAATTTTTCTCATGCTGTTCATTATTGGTATATAAAAATACTCCTGACTTTTTAATGGTATTGTATATCCTCCTACTTTGCTCAAAGAGCTCATTAGATCTAAGAGTTTCCTAGGGGAGTCTTTAGGGACTCTTTTTTTTTTTTTTTTAACTTCTTGAGACAGGGTCTTGCTATATTACACAGACTGCCTCTGGTCTCAAAGTTGCAATCCTCCTGCCTCCACCTCCTGAGCTGCTGGGATGACTGGCATGCACCACCATGCCTGGCTTTAGGGTCTTCTAAATATAGTACATGTCATCTACAAATAAGAATAATTTGACTTATTTGTTTTCTCTTTATATTCCTTTTATTTATTTCTCTTGACTTATTCCTCTACCAAGAACTTTGATCAGTATATGAAATAAGAGGGGTGAGAGTGGATGTCCTTGTCTTCTTCCTTATTTTAGAATGAATGCTCTCAGTTTTTCCCCATTTGGTATTATGTTGGCCATAGGTTTGTCATATATATCCTTTATGATGTTGTGGTATATTTAAATTTCTTCAGAGCTTTTATTATGGAGGGATGTTGAACTTTGCCAAAGGCTTTTTCTGCATCTGTTGAGGTAAGCATTGGGCTTTTTTCTCTGATTCTGTTGATGTGTTGTATATGTGTTATTGATTTGTGTATGTTGAACCAGCTTTGCATGTGGAATGAAGCGCACTTCGTTATGATGCATCATCATTTTTATGTGCTACTGTATTTGGTTAGCAAGAATTTTTTGAGAATTTTGCATGTATGTTCATCAGAACTGGTTTTGTAAAACAAATTTGGGTATATTCTTTCCTTTTCTGTTTTATGGAATAGTTTGGGGAGGACAGGCATTAAGTACTCTTTGAAGGTTTGAAAGAATTTGGCTGTGAACCTGTTAGTAACTGGGCTTTTTTTTGTTGGAAAGTTCTTTATTACTGCCTCAATTTTGTTACTTGTTATAGGGCTGTTTAAATTATTTATATCTTCTTGATTTTTCTATCCTTAGTACATGGCTAATAATAGGCTTGCACTAAGTAAATATTTGTTAAGTTAATGTACAAGTGGATGAAAGAATGAGACATTTTTGAGTTAGAATCTAATTATACAGCTTTTAAAGATCTAGACCCAATATAACATGTAACTCTTTCAATGATCCCTAAGTCAATACTGTGCTCCAGCCAGTATGATTCTTTCATAGTATCTGACAATGCTACATTTGTCTATGTTAATGTTAGTGCTTAGCTCAGCCTATTTACTCCTTTAGACATATTCTCTTCCCATTTAAGCCTTATCCAACCTTGAAACTCTGTAGGGGCTATTTCCTTTTTATTATGTGTTTTCCATTAAGTTGAGTTTAATGAGTGCTCATCCTTAAGACTCGTACAACATGACATCTTTTCCATGTATTAGGAGGGAACATTGTACTCTTGTCTTGATATCTCTGTGATTTGATGGTTGCAGGACACCTTAAGTTGAGGTCCTAGTTAGGTAATTTGGGCATATAAGGGCCAGTTATCAGTGGTTGTATTTTCAGAAAAGACCAAAATTATATTAAGAAATAACGAGATGTGAACTTAAATAAAATGAGAAAAAAACAAATGTGGACATTCGAACTGAAGTGTCTGGTTAAAGTTTCTGGAATTGAAGGCAGTATATTTTGGGCAGACTGAGTTGAAGAATTAATATCTTACTCTCATTTTGGATACAATTCTCCCATTTTGGTGGGGATCTGAATGCATCAGTTGCTGTACTCTTCAGTTGTCACTCAATGTAACTGAGAAAATTAAAATTTAAGTCACAAGGGAAATAAATATTATGGTACCACCAGAAATTCAGAAATGATTCTCCTTTCGTGATGTTCCAGAGAAGTTGTAGTATCTGTGATATTGAAATTTGTATAAATGATCAAGAGAAACACTGGGAATAATCAGAACAGAGTACTGTTACAAAGACCAAGTCAATAATGATGATGATTTCATAGGGAATTATTCAATCAGCACCATGATAACACAAATGGCTCATTGTCAGTCCATAGCTTTGAGACTAACCTCAGGAAAACCACACAGAGATCCAAAGGTAATGGGCCAGACCATGGGGGGCATCTAGGGATGATGGTAATGGCCATGATCAGTACATGCGTTCCACTGAGGAATGCTCCAGGGAGTAGTTGAAATCTGAAGGGTAAGATCTTCTTTAATATTACATTTGGTGTTTTGGGGAGAGATTCTGATATTATATCTGTCCTGATTGACTTAATCTCCCTAACTGCCAAGACAAAATTAGAAAGACATAGTTTTGGATTTTATTCCCCTGAATTAGATTATAAATGCTTTTGTGAAGGAAGGAGGAATGCAAGAATTATGTCTTATGTGTCTCGATGCAAACATTGTAATTTTATATTTAGATTTTTATTCCAAAGAATTTATTTGTTGCTTATGCTTGTCCATTTAAATAAAGTAATATACTTACTTTTCCTTACATTTAGGAGGGGTTTAATAAATGTTAGTTCACCTGGGAAGTACTTCATTTTTATTTTCTCAGTACTAATTTGATACAATTTTTAATTGCATATACTTTCATATATGGTATTATACATATATGAGTGTTAAACAAATGCATCTAGATGAAAATAACAACAGCTAAGTAAACTTATTCTCATTAACCAAACCTTTGTACACAAGAATAAATCTTTTGTTTGAAACACACAGAGCAGAGACATCTTACTGGGGTCATATGTGACTGATAATGCTTTCCTGTGAAGTGATTTGATTTATCATGTCTAACTGCATTAATTATTTTCAGTTTTGCACCGAAGATAAATAGAAAGCAATCAGTGATCACGATTTAATGTGATGAGTCAAACATGACATTCTAGTATTTTTTTGCGAATGTGCAGTGACATTGAATCTATCTCTAGATATATGTTAGGTAAAAAGAGAATAACTAATTAATATGTTCCAAGACATGCAAATTGAAAATTTGTTTTTTTTAAAACGTGCTACTAATTGAAGTGAGTTTTCTAAAACACAAACTTTGTCATGCCATTTTGTCTAAAAACACACTGATTGTTTCTTACTGTGTATCTGGATCTAGACTTTGTCACTAGGATATTAGCGACTATCCTTCTAGCCTCGACCTATCCAAGAAAGCTTGGCATAACCATTTCTCATCTTTATTAAAAAATCAGCACTTCTTAAAATCCCTTTGGTTTATGAATCCTTATGAGAATCTGATGAAACATATGGGCCTATTCTCCATATGGGTCTTTTTATCAAGACTTAGCTCTGGTACCATATTTACAATGAGACTTTACAACACCCACAGGCAGAATTAATTTTCATGACTTAATATATACATATATCATATTATAAAAGAGAATAACCAAAAGTATAGTGATTCACATGACTTTGGTTCTCAGGGATCTTGGCTTACTTGTCTTTAAATCCTAGGTTCCTAGCACAGAATTGTTTGCTAAAGCAAAAAGTGACCCCTGTTGGCTTTATTTATTTTACAATAGACTCCAAAAAGAATTGCAGATGAGTGAAGATAAAAGGTGAGGGCTCACGGTACATAAAACAGTGAACAAAAGATCAAGGATGTGTCACAAGCACACAGCTCCCTATCTATGGTACACTGTCATCACTCTATCTGTAGTAATTTTTCCAGATATAATAGGCAAATAGAGAACATGAATCTTTTTACCACATCCTCCTCTGTGGAGGATCTTAGCTTCATGAGAAAAGTATGACTGCTGGTATCAGCAAGTACACGTTTAGGGGTTCAGTCTCCTATGTGTTATATCTACTAAGTCCTTGAGTTGATTATAGGTTTAGTCTTTTCATATATGAGGTGGGGATGATGATGACAGTAATGATTATGATGATGATGATACTACTAATAACAGCAATAACGCCATGTTTCTTTTATATATGAGTGAAATATTTTATGACAAAAGAGGCCATAAAAATAAATTTAAATTATTTTCAAATGATAGCTATCATTAAGTTGAAGTGGTTAAGAAACAGTATACCAACTCTTCTAAGGAAAGGTGAAGAGACAAAAGAAAAATCATTATTTGACCTAATTATGTTAGAGAAAATACTTATACATATTACAATAGAAAAAGATATAGATTATATCAAATTTTAAGATGCTTAAGTTTTAAAAATAAATAAAAGGAAAACCTATATCCTCAATGTCCTGTGTGTGGATAGATGTAGCAAATACTTGAAGAATTACTGTGTAGCTGAAATTTGGTGGGAGTGTGTTGATTTTAATATAATTTAGTGCAAGATATTCTGTGTGTCCTTAAGAATGGGGATGGAGACACAAAGGAGAGATGGAGTAATAAGTATTTAAAAATTTTTAGTAAACTTTATAGCTCTATTATGTGACTTTATTTGCAACTAAAGTGCTCATTTAAAAAATAATGAGAGCATCCCCTTAGTTGTTTTCACCATTTTTACAATTACATGTCTAAGTGAGCTTGCAGTAAACATGACAATCTAAAAAGTAAGTAGTAGGGCATAATTTTGGAAATATTCAAGGGTGAGTTTCTACACATTTAGTATATTCTAGCATAGTTTGGACTTGGGAATTAGTGTTTATGAGGTCCCCAGGGTACATAAAACAACCCTATGACATATGTATTATTCCCATTTTATAGATGACAACTGGGAGGCTCAGCTTATTTAAGTAATTCACCTACTGTGCCACAGGTGTAGAGTAGAACCATTGATATTTAAGCTTAGATCTTCTTGATACTGGCAAGAATGCTTATTCTGCTCCATCCATTCCATCTCAAAAATCTCATCCTGCTGTAATAGAAATAGTTATTTCTTATGCTCTTCTCCTGCAATAGTGATTTCTTATGCTCTTCTCCTGCAAGGAAATCAGCTGACCCTTGTTAACAGACTAGTGACAGAGGAGGGGAGAAGGGAAGGCAAAGCACCATTTCCCAGAGTGCACATCAAACCATGTACTCAAAATGGTTCAAGATGTCAAAACCCGATACTACCTGCAGCAGTGTTAGGCAGGGTTTGCTGCTAGTTATCAAGAAGGTCAGAGAGCCCATGTCCATTCCCTGGAGGTATGAAAAACAAGGGAAATATTTCAGTGACCTGCAGGGAATGTGTTATATTTGTCCTCTTGCCTGAGGAACTCACCAATTAGGTGAAAATGTCAACTGGTGTCCTTATCTGATTTGAGTAATATCACTCAAGGAGACAAAAATGTCCACAGACAGTACACAAAAGGCACACAAGATGAAAATATAGAAAGATTTTTTTCCTAAAGAGAGAGACTAATTAAAATGTTTCAAGAATATGCAATTAAAGAAAAACGAGAAGAAATAATCTAATAGGAGCAATACATGAATGTTGAGATCAAAGGTATTTTCTCAGTTAATTATTAAAAAACAGGGTAAATAGCAGTATATATGAAATAATATATGATATACAATATATAATGTGTTATAAGCCACAAATACACAAACACACACATGCACACAGGCTTTGTATTATGCATATAGAGTCATAATACACACGTGGACATATATATCTAGAAGTGATACCATTAATAAATATTCATGGTTGGGTGTGATGAGATCATTTATAATTTGTTATCCCTCTTTGCAAAATTATATTGTCACTACTTTCTACAATGAAAATGGAATACTTACTTATATGACAAGATTGTACCTCTTTCCAGAGAAAGTTCCATAGCTTTCTGTAATATGGAAAATTGAAAAGAATTATGAGGTTTAAGGAAATGTGTTACATGTGAGAAATATATTACTTGTACAAAAATGGGTAGGGATCTCATTTGGAGAGTTACATTCAGTGTTGATTATATTGATATCTAGCCTAATGGAGGAGCAAGCTTTTGTTGTAGTTTTTTTTTTTCCTTGTCCTATTAGGGGGCTGAACTCAGGACTGCACACATACTTTGCAAGCACTCTACTACTGAGGAGCAACCCCAGCCCATTCTTAGTTTTTCTTTTTTTTTTTCTTGAGACAGAGTCTTGCTAAATTATGAAGCCTGCCTCTGGCCTCAAATTTGTGATCCTTCTGCCATATCACTAGGATTACAGGCATGCACCATAACACCTAACTTGTAGAATGTTTAGGTGCATATTTTGAGATTATTTAACAAGAACTGTAATATTTCTCTTCTCTATCATATCCTGTACTAAGAACATGTGAGTAGTAGACATTTTTTTCTGTCACCTACACCCCGGTTCATATTTGAACAATCTGTCCATTATAAAGTTTTAGAAGCACCTTTATTTAACCAGGCTCTTGCTACTAGGCATAGATGTGTGGCCCAGGTTTGGCCAATCAGAAGTGTCCAGCCATATAGGTGGCAGTAGAAGAATATAGAGTTTCCAGGGCAGCAATGGCAGGCACCACAATGCTTATACGACTTCCATAGGATACTGACAGAGATCCACACCAAGCAATAGACCACAGTGCTTGCACCTATCCAATGGTAGTGGTGCAAGCATTGTGGTCTATTGCTTGGTGTGTATGGTGGTGGTGCCCTCACTTGATTGCTTTTGTGGAATAATTTTGGCTGTAGGTTTGGCTGTAGGTCTCTCTTACTTTGCCCATTTGCAAAGTTTGATTGTGAAGCCTTCCTCTCAATTTTCTAATGTGACCATGATTATTTTAATGACTTCATTTCATCCTTAAGTTAGCCACATTTGTTTTCTGTTGCCTATACTTAAAAGTTTTTGACTGATAGAAAATGTAAGAAAATTATTTTAGAGGAAAAAATTGATTTCCTGGAATATATTCTTTATCATTTTGAAGTTAGGGACAGAAATGTGAAGATCTTGGAGCACAGGTGATGTTTTATGTCTTTTTCCAGGTGAGTATTGTGATTTTGGAAAAGCAAGGATATAGTGGATGTAAACATGCTCAGACATACAGCTGGTGTTGAAAAACTGAATTTGTTTTACTGGACCATACTTTATTATATTATTGCAGCAGTTTTTGGCAAAGATATGGTACATACCTCACCAGAGCTGAGAGCACTGGCTGAATAACATTGGTTAAAAAAACAAAAAACAAAACAAAACAAAAACAACAACAAACAAAGGCTTTAAAATTGATAGAAAAGAATACCCCCATGTGTCTGTCTGTCTTTTTGTGCTGTGGGTACTTGTGATGCTGAAAGCTATGCCACTTGTGTTTTAGACACGAGCAAGGCCACCAATGGTGGACAAGTTTCAGCTGAGCTTCCAGACGAAGACAGACTAGGGATAAGTACCTGGCAGCCCATTCTCAAAACAATTAGCCATTGAAAACCCTATGAGTAGCAGAGAAGTACTGTCCAATACAGTTCCAGAAAATGAGGTCCCCAAATTTAAAGGAATTCAAAAGATAACTAGGGAAGAGTTGCCTCCTTAAAGTAGAGTTGACTTTAATTATGGGAATGGAGTAAAGCCCCAAGGACCTCCATTTGCTGATGTGGCACTACTCAAAATGGGAGGAAACACAGTGTCTGCAACAACGGGCTCAGACATAAAAAGATCATGTGTATGGCACAGTGTCATGCACACACAGAATTGCTGTGAGTTGTATCCAACTTAATGGCACCTAAAAAAATAAAAAGAAGAAGATACCTTCATTATATATTATTTATTATGGAGGAAAATAGATGTTTTCATTCATAAAATATGCATTCATTGCTTTCCTTGTGCCAAGAACTATGTTGCTAAAAAAGAAAAGCACAGCAATCCTACTTTCTAGGAATGTTTCTTTTAAACTTATTGCTGTTTTGGTTAGGTGCCATAAACTTACTTAGCTGCTCTTTATTCCTCTATAATAATATTTTGTTCATTTGCTTATATCCCATTCATTTATGAATTCCTTGGGGGTATGAGACTTATCTTCTATTTCTTTATGCTCATAGCATATAACACAGTCTCTGATACATAATTGGCTTTGAATAACTATATATGGAGCAAATAAATGAATGAATTAATAAATGAAGGAAGGGACATTACCAGTCATTAGGCTCAACAATCACCCTCAGTAAATTGAGTTTTCTTGGCATCCCAGTCAACTTGCTTTTGGATGACATGAGGAAACACAGAAGGCAAATTTCCTAAATTCACAGCTGCTGTGTAGGTATGAGGGCTGGGATTTAGCTCAGTTAGTAGAGTACTGCCATACACTCTCTGAGGACCCAGGTTTGATCTCCAACATTGCTGAAACAGGAGAAGGATGTGGCAATACACTCTCAAAGCAATCCCCAAACAATCAGCCCTTGAAAAAAACCCATAAGGGTCACTATGAGTCGGATCGACTCTACAGCATCTAGCAACAACAACAGTGTAGGTATGAAGAATACCTAAAATATACAGCAACAGAGAACTCAATATTTATCATCTAGTATAGATGGTATTTCAAAGAGTTCAAAGTACTTCTTTGTGGTAATTAAAGAAATTTTCAACTGACCAGGAATGTCAGAGCTAGAAAAAAGATTATACCAATGAAATGTAGGGATAAAACTGACAGCACACTTAGTAGGAGACGCTAATGTAACAGGCTCCCTTAGAATACCAGGCCAGTTCTGTGGGTGAGGAGGAGGGAAGCTGTCCACAGCCATCATGGGCACTGTGCTCTCAGCTGATTTGAATTTAAAGGTCACTGGAAAGGATGATCTTCATAATGAAGTGTCTGAAAACCATAATATATGCTTTAATGACATGAGGAAATTAACTCTTTACGTACTTAACATGAGCAGAGTGTAATTAGGTCAAGATCTGCCATGTAGAAACTATAGACTGGAGTTATAAAGTGTCTAGTCAATTTTCCAGACATGGCTCGAGGCAGACTACTAGGAAATAAGGCATCAAATCTGGAGTTCAGAGAAAAAGGAGAAAAAGAAAAAAGAAAGAAAGAAAGAAAGAAAAAAACAAAGAAAGAAAAAAACAAAACAAAGCAAACAACAAACAACAACTACAACAACAAAAAACAAAAAAACAAGGGGGAAATGGTAAAACAGGAGAAAGAACAAACAGCCTGAAACTTGGGCTATCGCCAGAGGCTGGCTTTGACCAGGTTTCTGTGCTTTAAAAACTGGTGTCTTTTTTTTTTTTTAAAGTACATCTCACAGATAACTTAATTCATATCAAGAAGTAAATGGCACTCACACAGGTGTATAGTGATGTTCCATTTTCCCACCTAATTTAGCTTGTTCAGATTTACAGACTGACGTTTCATATAAAACTGGTTAATGATGACCATGAGCAAGTGCAGGGATCCATCCTTTTAAAGACTTCCCTCTTTTTATCAATGGTCTTGATTTTATAAATGGTGAATCTCAACCTCATTCCTATCCAAATCAACTGGTAAATTGAGGCACAGCTGAGTTCAATGAGCATCCAAATATTGATTGATTGACTGACTGATTTCAGTGCTTATTATGCAAGCCAGGGCCTCAGGCATGCCAGGTGAGGGAAAACACCTCCCACTAGGAAGGCTGGTGCTGGGCGGTCCATGGTCCCAGAAGCAAAATCGCTGAGTGCGCAGGCTCAGCGCGGTGCCTGCTGGGAAGGCGGGGAGGGGGGTGGGGCGAAGAGGACGCTGCAGGGGCACCTCAGGCTTGCATTTAGGAAAGCAGTTTGCATCTTTCAGATCGGTAGAGACTTCTGCAGGGTTCCCAGGTAAGGGTAAAGGGACACATAGAGCTAGGACAAATAGGTTAAAGTGCTCATTGTAAACATACTTTAAAAGTATTTATTTTTCCTGTGAAAATTTTAATATGGTACCTGTTATCTAATTTCCAGAAACTATTGGGCTATAAAGATGACTGGGAACATGGGAAGGGACAAGTGAACTTCCATGTACTGAGAAATAACAGGATGGTGTTAGAGAGGTCATGGAAGGAAACCCTAGTTTGAGTGAATGTTTGTTGTTGTTGTTGTTAGGTGCCCTTGAATAGGTGTCCGACTCATAGTGACCCTACATAAAACAGGTGAAACACTATTGTCGTGTTTCTCTACTATTCGTTTTGGTAGTGGGTTGCCGGGTCTTCTCCCAATCCTACAGCACTTAGCCTTCCCAGGCGGTCTCCCATCCAAGTACTAACCAGTCCCGACCCTGCTTAGCTTCTGAAATGTGATGGCATCAGATGCCACAGGGCTGCGGCTGCAGGCAAGTAGATGTTTATGTAGGAGAGTTTCAGAATGCCATTTTCAACTAAAGAACTTTCTGTATTTAATAACACAATTCATAAAACTTTAAAAAAAATTTTTTTGACAATACTCAAGGGTTGAACCCAGCACGTACACATACTAGGCAAGCACTGTGCCACTAAGCTGCACTAGCACCCTCTTTTTATTTTTTATTTTGAAACAGTGTCTCCCTAATTTACTCAGATTGTCTCTGTCTTTGAATTTGCCATCCTCCTGCCTCAGCCTGAGATTACAGGCATGAGCTATGGCACCCAGTAAACAATAAACTATTTTTAACGTACAAATCACAAATATACCCTAAAGTGCTTTTAAATATAGCATATGTTGTTGTTAAGTGCCCTCGAGGTGGGTCCGACTCAGAGAACCTGTGTACAACAGAACAAAACACTACCTGACCCTGTGCCATGAATACACTCTTTTTTATATTAAAACCCATTGTTGCAGACATTGTGTCAATACATGTAGTTGAGGGTCTTCTTTTTTCTTCATTGACCTGACACTGTCCCAAACATGATGTCCTTCTCCAGGGATTGGTTCCTCCTGATAATATGTCCAAAATACTTAAGATGCAGTCTGTCCTTTCTGGCAAGGAGCACTCTGGTTGCACTTCCTCTAGGACAAATCTGTTGGTTCTTTTGGCAGTCTATGGTATATTCAATATTTATCTCTGGCACTATAATTCAAAAGCATTAATTCTCTTGTCTCCCTTATTCAGTGTCGAGCTTTTACAAGCATATGATCTGACTGAAAATACCATTTTCAACCCTTTAAAAGGTCTTTTGCAACAGCTTTTCCAAATGCAATGTACTTTTGATTTCTGACTTGCTTTTGTGAGTGTTGATTGCAGAGTCAGGTAAAGCAAAATCTCAGACAACCTCAATCTTTTCATTTATCAGAAAGCTGCAAACTGACCCAGCTGTAAGAATTTTTGTTTTCTTGATGTTGAGATCTAATCTGTACTGAAGGCTGTGTTTTTTTTATCTTCATCAGTAAATGTTTCAAATCCTCTTCACTTTCCTCTTCTCTTGTGTCATCTGCATCAGCATCACACAGATTGTTAATGAATCTTCCTCCAATCCTGATGACACATTCTTCATAAAGTCCAGCTTCTCAGATTCTTTGCTTGGCATAAAGATTGAAGAGTTACAATGAAAGAATATATCATGGGCATACACCTTTTCTGGCTTTAAACCAAGCCATGACTCCTTGTTCTGTTTGAAAGACTGCCTCCTGGTCCATGTACAGATGCACCATGAGTAAAATTAAGTGTTTTGGTATTCCTATTGTTCGTAATATTATCCACATTTCATATGGGGTTGCTTAAGTAAGGCAGTTTTGTATGTTTGTTATTTTTGCATGGAGAAAAGGTAGAGTATCTTTTAACTTCTAATCTAAAAATTATTTTTCCTATTTAGAAATAACACGGATCTTGAGACTGCCTGAAATAAATTCTGAGTTCCAATATCTTTTAACTCTGTGATCTTTGACAAATCAGTTAACCTGTCTTTGCCTAAGTTTCTTATCTTTCAAAACAAGATAATAATACCCTAAATTGAATGATATACTAATGTGGAAAAATATATAGCATGCAGTAAGCATGAATGTTTACAGAGATTATTGCTTTAATAGTAATAATGGCATTTTAGTAATGATATTACATTTCTGAGAAGCATGTCTGATAATAACCTATATATGTTGTATATATCCATATATTCTCTGTAAATATACTCGCCATAAAGTTCAGTAGAAGTTTTTATTTTTTTCTAATGGCAATATATTTTATCTTATGCTTAAGATTGTTTTTCCAGTATTACTTTATATCTTCCAAGTGTATTCTGTTGGTTAACTGGTCAGATTTAGGGATGTTGTTTGTGGATAGAATAGGCTTCATTAAACTAGTGCAGAAAATAGCAAATCCAGTGAAATATTTACATTTTTTTAGTCAATGCTATTATAAGAGTTCCAAATACTGCACAAATTCTCAAAACATTTTCTTCTAATTTAAAGACATTTTATATTAAAATTTTAATGAAGTAAAATATATCTACAGAAAAGTGTGCAAATCAACACTACATAGCTGGGTGAATTTTCACAAAGTGAACACTCTCATGCAGATCAAGAAACAGAATAATCTCAGTGCCTCAGAAATACTACACTTGGCCTATCCCAGTCACTAACTCCGTAATAGGAGTGATTCTTTTGACTTATATCACAATAGTTTAGTTCTGCATGTTTTTCTATATGTGCTTTTAAGCCTTACAAAGATGGAACTTCTACCATGAACTCCTTTTGTGACTGCTTATTTGTACTTAAAAGTTTTGTTTGGATATTATCCATATCATTTTATATATAAATATTCCATTCATTGAAATGTCTGTAGGGTGTTCTCTTGCATGAATTTGTTTTATTTATCCATTCTACTGTTGTTGGAGGGCTGAGATTTAGCTCAGTTGGTAGAGCTCTGTGCTGCAGTCTCTGAGGTCCAGAGTTCAATTCCCAGCACCACAAAAATGGGAGAAAGGCCTGGCAATCCACTCCCAAGGTAATCCTGAAACAGTCGCCATTGAAAACCCTATGAGGGTCGCTCTGAGTCGGATACTGACTCAATGGCACCTAACAACAACAACAACTGTTGTTGGAAATTTTGATTATTTACAGCTTTGACTATCATTGTGATGCTGTAATTGTTTTTATGCATGATTATTAGTGAACATCTTTTCCTAAAATTATGATAATAAAATTCTAAGGTATAGCACATGTAGCTTTTGTGGATTCTACCAGTTTTCCAAAATGGTTTTACCAGCTAACAATCTATATTACAATGTACATGAATATATGTTTGAGGTCAGTGTTTTGGTAACATAAGTTCTTTTCATAAAGTGGGTAGTCAATATTTGAAGTACTGATATAATTTACTACTTGTTGGCCTCACCTTTTGAAAGCCTATACATTTATTAAATTATTTTTCTAAGATACCTTTCTTTCCATGAATATAAAAACCCTATCTCTGAACTTGACACTAGTTCAGGTTTAACTGTTCATAGTGGTATCCATTAGGATATATATTTTTTTGGATTTAGTATTCTATTTTGGTAGTATATTGTGGAATTTATTAAGTCTATTGTTTACTTTGGTACCTCATTAAAATAAAATAGTGAAAGTGATAAGAGGTTCCATAAGAGTTTATTGTGTTTCTACCAGAAATCTTGGACTCTGCTGGACACCAGGAATAGTAGTTGCAAACATTGGAATTTTAACTATATAGTTAAGAAAACAGTTAAGAAAAAATGTGATTATAATTTCAATAATTGTGATAGTTGTCACAGTCAACTGCAATGAATGAGAAGAGAATCTTTAATAATCTGAGATAAAAGAGAAAGTATAAAGAGGGCTATTGGAAAGAGGAGATTTTTTAGTTGAATTTAAAGAGTAAAAGATTTTTGGTAAGTGTGGGAATCTTATTTTCCTAATTATACGTTTCTTTTTCTGTATATGTTCTTTTGTGAAGACTTTTTTTTTTCAAATTGCAAGAGATGTATTAGGAGTTATGGCTGTTATACAAAGATGATACGATAGAAACTTGTATGTGTACAAAGGCAGACTAACTACAAACTTTCTCCTCTTTCTTATTAACTTTCACTCCCATTTATTCCCAAACTGCATTTAGTGTGTAAAGCATGGGGAGACTCCTTTCCTGGAGCTGGGATTTAGCTCAGTTGGTAGAACATCACTCTGCAGTCTCTGAGGTCCCTGGTTCAATTCCCAGCACCACAAAAAATGGGAGAAGAACATGGCAATCCACTCCTGAGGCAATCCTGTAACAATTAGCCATTGAAAACTGTATGAGGGTCGCTATGAGTTGGATGCAATTCCACAGCACCTAACAGCAACAACAACATTCCTTTCCTAACTTGTCTATGCTTGTGCATTTCATATTAACAATAAACCTGAAATACTTGTAGCTTCTGTATGTATATATGTGTTTGTGTGTGTTTTAAAATATATTAAGTTTCTCTTTGTTGGTTTCTGTTTAAAATTGCTTAGTTTCTTGCTGTTATCTCACATGTAAAATATATTTTAATATGTTGTATTTCACATATAGAAACCAACATATAGCATATATACATAATATATAAACATTACAATGTTATAACACAGTTAATAGCTTTGGAGATCTTAGGTACTCTTCCTTAATTGTATCCCTTAACTCTTATTCTTACCTAAAGCCACATCCCTCCCAAGAGAGAACCTCTGTCTTAAATTTTGAGCAACTTATTTTTATTAACTTGATAATAGATCATATAACCTTATGTCAGTATATATTGGTTAACTCTTTATTTCTAAGTTTTATAAGCATGTGCATCAGCATATGCATTATTTACACATATAACATTATATTATGCACTTTTCTATACATTGCTCTCAGTTCATTTAACCATACAAAATGGCTGAAATTGTACATTTTACAAATATTCATACTTAGGCATAAAATGAAACTAACCACATGAATATAGATATTTATTTTGGATTTTAAGTGGACTGTTATACCCAATTATTTTTTTAATATTTATTCGGTAATAGCTAATGGAAATTACTTCATGTCAACTGATATAACTGTGCTATATGTATACATGTATATAATGTTCCCTATTGTGGAAATTGGAAGAAGGACCTGGCAACCCACTCCCAAAAAACAATTAGCCATTGAAAACCCTATGAATAGTAGAGAAGTATGACGACAATAGTGTTTCCCCTATTGTACATAGGGTCCCTATGAATTGGACACCAACTCAAAGGGACCTAACAACAACTGTGGATATATTGTACATGGATCATGTAGCCATTGTCCTATGGGTAATTAACCACTTCACTAATGGGTTCTTATTTATACTATAAGCATTGGTTTAATAAACATGCCTATGCCTGCATAAAGCTTTTGAGTACAGTAGCCTTTATCTCTTTGGGATAGATTCTCAGTAGTGGGATTTTTAATATTAGTAGGTGTTGTTACAAAATGAATTATCATATTTCCAAAAGAAATTCATGAGTGTGCACTTTTTTTTTCATATCCTTGTCAACAATAGTTTTTTTCTCTTAAATTTTGCTCCTCTGGTAGGTAAAAGTGATATGTCATTGTTACTTTAATTGGTAAGCCCCTGATCAATACTTAATTTGGCAGTATTATTTGTATGCTAACTATTTTTCTTCTCCTATAAGTTGTTTATCTCCAATCTTTGCCCATTTTCTTTTTAGACCTTTTACCTATTTCTTGACAATTTCTAAGAATCCTTGTAGTACAGATAGTCTCCTTGTCTGTTGTTTTATAGTTTTCTTCTCAATATTATTGTCTGTTAATGCATTGTTTCAAAGAATAGGCAACAATACTTAAGGAATAATAAGAGTATTTCCGAGATTATTGTAGACTTTTTGTCATCACCAACCTTAACTAGCTGTCTCAAGCAGGAAATAAAATTTTAGAGCATTCATAATCTTTTTCTCTTTTCTAATCTTTTCACAAATGGATTGTCTTTTGTGAGTGAGGCAACAGATTTAAAGATTTAAACTTTCTGGGAATGTAACAAAGGAGATTTAGCTGTTTGGAACTATTGCACTGTTTTGCTCCTGTGAGCAAGGAAATGCCCTTTACCAGTATAATATATAATCATAACAGATTACATTAGCACAAATATATAATTTAGTGTGCTAATGAAACCATGATTATCACATTACTTGACCACTTAGAGATTCTAGGTCTTAAGATAGTCAGAATTCAAGATTGACTAACCCCTATTAGTAGCTTCAAAATAAATTCCCTAAAGTAAATGTGGATATCTACTACTTGTGATTTGTTTGGCTTTTACCCAGATATTGTCTTTTGGCATTTTGAAGGACTGAGAAGGCTCTAGAAAAAAAAATTATAATTAACATCAGACACTAAGTGAGCAATATTTAATTACACTCCATTAGATACCATCAAAACTAGACCATAATTGCACCTTATACATGCCACATTTCTTGTGAGGTCAACAATTCAGGCAGGAGAGTAAACCTGATGTAATATGTCTGTCATTATTTAACACTATTGTTAGGAACTGAGCCCCAACTCTCTCTGGACTGAGCATTTGATATATATACTAAAGTTATGATTGCCTGCAGCTGTACCACTGTGGTATCGAGCAGATCTAGGAAGGTAAGCAGGGTCAGGCCTGGTTAGTACTTGGATGGGAGACTCCTGGGGAATACCAGGTGCTACAGGATTGGGAGAAGGACCTAGTCACGCCTCCCTCCAAAAAAATTTGCCATTGAAAACCACATGAATAGCAGAGAAACACTGACAATACTGTTTCACCTGTTGTACGTAGGGTCTCTATGAGTCAGACACTGACTCGACAGCACCTAACAACAAAGTTATGATATTTAATTTTATGAAATGCTTTCAGTATAGCCAATACGCACTTTTTAAACTGAACTTTATTTTACAAAAACATAACCAAGAGAGGAAAAATTAGAGTGCAACCACTTATCAGAGCAGATGACTTTGCAAGATTTAGAGCCATAAACATGCCTGCAAAGGAATTATTTCCACTATTTTAAGGCAGGAACAATGCAACAATGTGACAGTATGTAACCTGTCCAAAGTACTATAACTAGTAAATGCTAGAACCATGATTGTAGGCCAAAGTTTCATGACTCAGGAAACTATGATCTGTTAGATAATTACTGCTGTACAGATGCACACACAAACCAGCGTATAATATCCCTTTGCTTAATCTGTATTTAGAAAAACATAGGAATTCAAAGAGATCAAGATTTGTGTGAAGTTGAATAAGGGAAGAAAAAGATAAAGGAAAACTCAAGGCAACAGATTTGGACCAGACATTGAAA
Organism: Pedetes capensis; assembly: GCA_007922755.1. Lineage (NCBI taxonomy): Eukaryota > Metazoa > Chordata > Mammalia > Rodentia > Pedetidae > Pedetes > Pedetes capensis. The sequence continues at coordinate 62,334 of VMDO01009647.1, forward strand.
ATGGTGTTGTAATTGGGTAAAGGAGGGAGAAGGGAAAAAAACACTTTTATGTGGCAGCAGTATTATATAAAAGTCAAATAGTAAGTGATGTTATTCTGTCTCCATCAGAGGAGATATCAGCTTTTATTTTTCTAAATTATAAAGCCAACAAAAGTTTTGATTTAAAGTAAGTAGAGTCTATTTAGTGATCTTTTTAGATTCTAGCACAGTGACTAAAGTCTGTTTGTCGCATGCTCTCAGAAAAGTAGTTGCTTGCCTCCTGTTTTCCTAAAGTAATCCCAGATAAATCACAATTACTGTTAAAATGGAGAATGGGTAGTCAATCTAGTAGAGATGCCATAACAAATGAAATGAATAGCATGTTCCAGTTGTACATATTTGGAGACGATCGGTAAGATGATCAGGATCATTTATATCTACTAGAAGCCTGCGTTGTTTGTAGCTTCTCAAACTCCATAGTAAAAGGGGATGCAGATGGAAAAAATATATACGTTTACATATATAAAGTATTTATATATATATTAGTTAAAAATCTCATATGCCAGCCCTTCTGTCTGATAGAGAATTCTAATCGAATGTTCCTCTGCATTTACAAGAGTAGATAAGTCAGTGGTAATTACAAGTCTAGAAATAAAGAAAGATCTTCAAAGTTCCTCTTGGAACACTCCCTCTGACTCTGCTCCAAATGTCTATATCCCTAGGGATAGAATATTTCACCTTCTACTAAGAAAATAAAAATTTCTCTCTTACTTTTTTAGATTTAACTACCTCAGTTACTTTTGTTCTTGATCCTGGCTGCATCTAGGTATCATTTAATTCTCTAAAATGAGTTAATAAACTCTCTGGAAAGAAAATTGATAATATGCTAGAAACTGTTAAAATAAATTCACATTTTTAGGGTTGCTCAGTAGAATTTTTTTTCAGTGTGAAAACAAAAACTGGTGAAGAAAGGAACACACTAACTTTTTTTAAGCTTTGAGTGTGGAATAATTTTAGATTTACAGAAAAGTTGCCAAAGTATAGAGTGTTTCTGTGCACTGTTCACGTCGCTTCTCTAAATGTTGACATCTTACAGAATCACTGTACATTTTCAAAGCGAATAAGCACAATATTATTCACTGAGCAAACGTTGTACCGAATTCATTGATATTTTACCAACTTTTACACTGAATTCATTTTTCCATTTTAGGATCCAAGCTAGGATACCACACCAGCATTTGTTCACCTTTCCGAACTCTTCTCCAGTTTGTGAGTATTTCTTTACCTTGATTTTCTTTTTTCAGTCCTTGAAAATTTTGAAGAATATTGGACAGGTACTTTTTAAAATGTTTCCTAATTTGAGTTTGTCTGTATGGCTTTATAGATTTTTGAAACACTACCACATTTCACAGAAAGGTGAAATGCCATTCTCATAATGTAGCAGAGGGTACAGGATTAAAAATACAGTGATGATTGATCACTGGTGATGTTGACTTTTATCTCCTTGCTCACTGGTTTCTCCTCTAGGTTTCACCTCTGTACAGTTACCATGTTCCTTTTTTCATATTCTATTTATTTAAAGGAAGCACAGTCCACATTTCAGGTGAGGGGAATGAAACTACATTTCCTGGAAGGGAATGTGCCTACATAAGTTATTTGGAATAGTTCTGTAAGGAAGACTTCTCCCTACAATTATTTGTTTATTCATTCTATATTGGTATGGGCCCATTTATATTTATTATATTTGAGGGATCATAATGCAGCATTATTTATACATAATTTGTTTTTCAAAGCATACTAAGAATATTGACCTTTTAAAGTTATATTTTCAAATTCTTTCTTTTTCTATATTGGGGATCAAGCCTAGTCCTCACTCATCGTTTGCAAGTGCTCTATCATTGATTAATAGCCACAGCCTGTGTCAACTATTTTTATAATAAAAAAATGTAGATTTTTGGGCCAGAAAAAATTAACATCTACACTAATCCCATAAGAACAGCACAGTGATCAGGTTACTCTTTTATCCATATGGCAATATGTAATATAATTTTCCTCAGGGTTGTGTGAGATTAAGCTGCCAGAATGGTGCTGATATGCTGATTTGGGATTAGTTTCACATCATTCACAGGCTGAGTGTAGGGCCACCAGTAGGATAGTCCAGGCTGACTCTTGGGCTTATGCTATACCTGTGGATATATGTGTTGGTTCTCAGGCACACAGGGGTGGCAGGAAAGGGAGTAAACGTGTTTATATCCAGTGTATTCAGTGCTGAGACTCAGGCTGACATTCTGCAGCCATTGCTGGCTGTGCACCCAGTGTCTCACAGTCCATCAGGAAGTGGCTTCATCTATCAGCTTCAAGGGATTTCCAGACCAAAGGGACCCTTCTAAAGCTACTGGCTTCTGTGGCATCTGATAAAAAGATAGGATTTTGGATTTATACCATAAGTTTCCTAATGGTTTATTTACCATGGCCAGAAAATGGAATACTGTTCATATTTTCCTGCATACTTTGGGTAAACTTGCATTTGTGGTCCTCATCTCAAAGCTCAGGAATAACCTTAAGGGAGTCACTTGAAGCCAGTGGTCACCAATAAGAGGTTGGATGATGTGGCCTCATGAGTAACCACCATTAAGTAAATGGTATTGGGAACTGTAGAGCCAAGGAGATCTATTTATTTCAATACGAAGAGACTCCAAAAAACAGTGTCATTTTGAGCAGTAATGCTGTGTGAGAAATAATGATGTTGCCACCTTTCTTGTGAGGTGGTATCTGAAATTAACCAGAAATGATGACGCTGACCATTTAAAAAGAGTCAGTTCCTGCTCTAGAACAGAAAAAGACATTTCTTGGATCACTACAAAGATTCTCCACATGTACCACTGATAGACAGTAAACAAATGTCTATTCATTTCACTAATTCTTCATCAGTAAATCATTATCCATTTCAAGGCCCCTGAATTTTATATGTTGTTTAGTTAAAGCATTTATGTAGCCAAAAGTCTTCATAAAAACATTTACAGGTACTCAGCAAGCTCTAGGGGGTCATAATTTCTTGACTTTGTTCTGTAAATCTATGCACAATTCCAAGATAGTATTTTTAAGGTAATACTTAAATGTGTTAAGCACATGTATTATATTATGATTTTGTCTCTGGCTCAGTCATTGCTACTAATTTCCAAAATAATGTTCAGAAACAAAAGAAAGAAGATGTGTTTAGGTCTCATCATTTGTTCTCCAACAGAACTGACCGCGGAGATCACTTCATTTTTTTCCATTGTAAGATGCCCCAGGGTTTGTTGAGATTTGGTACCTCTGTATCACTGAAGGAGAAGAAATCCATTATTCTTATTAGACAAATTTATACAGGGTTGTGATGCAGGGGAATTATGGGAATATGATCTCATGTGGAGTGTTAACCAGTTGTTGTCCTGTGACCAAATCTTAATGCCATAGTACTTAGAATGCTGCTTCTTCCGATAAAATCTTGAAATCTTATAAGTAACCAACTTATGCAACTCTGTTATAATTACATGAACACTGTGAGAAGAAAGGCAAAAATGTAGGTAGAAATTTATTAAAGGTGGTGGTGGTGGTTGTTGTTAGGTACCATCAAGTCAAGTTGACTCATCGTGACCCTATGTACAACAGAATGAAACATTCCCCAATACTGTGCCATGCCTGGCACTATTGTCAGTGCTTCTCTGCTATTCATAGGGTTTGCACTGGCTGATTGTTTTGGGAATGGGTTGCCAGGTCCTTTTTAGCCTGCAGCACCTGGTACTCTCAGGTGGTCTCCCATCCAAGGACTAACCAGGCCTGACCCTGCTTAGCTTCCAAGATCAGACGGTATCGGATGCCAAGGGGCTATGACTGCAGACTTATTTAAGGTTAAGACATATTTTCAACTTTAGCCTTGTTGTTGTTGTTAGGTGCCGTTGAATCATATCCTACTCCTAGAAATGTGATGTAAGATGTTGCATTTTGTCTATTTCTTTGGCAAAGCTTTGTGTGTGTGGGGGGGTGTTTAGCATTGGCAAGCACATGGAAATGGCCTTTGATTCACCTTATAAAGAAATCTATAAATACTACAAACTTTTTGAAGGGTGATTTGGGTATAGTTGTCAAAAGTTTAAAAACTTGCAAAGATTTTAATTCAGCAATTGTTCTAGGTAGATGTGCTCCATGTTTTACTGAAAAGTTTAATGTATCATAACTATAATTGAATCAAATCAAGGGAAGAATAATATATATCTCAGAATATTTATAAGTTATTTATAGGTTATATAGTTATTGTGAACTTTCGTACACATATTAAAAGTAATGAAAGCATATCTAAAATACAGGGAATATAATACATCATTAAATAAAAATAGTAAGTTATACTAGAGTGACATCACATTATTAAAATTTGTGTTGAGTATGTATCTATATGTGTGTATTTGAGCAAAAATATTATTTAGCAAAGTATTACCTGTGGTTTTCTCTATACAAGGACACTATAAGTTTTCTTTATGATTGATTATTTTGGTTGTGGACTTTAAATTTTTGTTTTCCAGTTTTTCTTCAATGAAGATATAATACAGTCAACGTAAACTATATGTTTTAATTTTTAAGCCTAGTACTTTCATATAAGGGGCTGGGATTTAGCTCAGTGGGTAGAGCGCTGCGCTGCAGTCTCTGAGGTCCCGAGTTCAATTCCCAGCACCGCAAAAATGGCAGAAGGACCTGGCAATCCACTCCCAAGGCAATCCCGAAACAGTCAGCCATTGAAAACCCTATGAGGGTCGCTATGAGTCAGATACCGACTTGACGGCACCTAACAACAACAACAACAACTTTCATATAAATCTAGATATATACATTACATTCCAACTGCACTGGATTATTCTTAAACATTCCTCAAATATATCAGTTTTATTGAGATGATCACAGCAATATTTGAAAGATTCTAAAGTAATGCAATCAAGTGATAATAAACCGATTTCACAGAGTACAAAAGTACGCCTTTTAAGTGGTTGTTGTGGTTGTTAGGTTTTGTCGTGTTGGTGCCTGATTCATAGTGACCCTACATATAACAGGTGAAACAGTATTGTCAGTGCTGCTCTCCTTGCTATTCATAGGGTTTTCAATGGCAGATTGATTTTTTGGGGGAGTGGGTTCCTGGGTCCTTCTGCCAACTTTTAAGTGGTAGGATGCGTATATTACAGTCCAATGAACTTTGACAAAAATAGAAGTCTCTGGTCAAAGTGTAGAGTGTTTCTAGCACACGTAGGTTAAGACATTGAATGCACTAGTCACTTTTGAAATTCCTTCTAATACTTTCCTGGTCAGTAGCCATTCCTAGAACTTCAATTCATGGTTCTAATATTTTTCATAGTCATAAAAATAATAACACTAGCTCCCATTGATTCAGCTCTTGCCATATGTTTGATTGTGTGATTGTGTGTTAGATCTTCTAAGCACAATATCTTTTTAAATGATAATAATTATAATAATAAGAAAATGGACACTCACTAATATTAATTAAATAGTCCAAAGTCACAAAACCTCTTAATGGGAAATAGAAACCAAACTGTTCATTCTGGCTTCAAACTTGACAACTTTTTCACATTAGGTAGACTTTCATTTAGTTGAGCAGTGGAGTTTAGTAATAAGTGCATTCTCTAAAAGTAACTTGATAAGTGACACCAGTAAGATGGTAGACTAGTATGTCTCTTCCCACTTTCCTCCCCACAAAGCAGAAATTTAACAATGCACAAAAATATTTCTAGAAGAGCTCCAGAGTATTAAGTAGCCATAGCAAGAGAATAACAAAATCCAAAAACAATGACAAAAATGCAGGGTGGCAGTACGTAAAAAGATAGAAATCGTTTTACATGTGTCACCTCATACTCCATTCTGGCACAGCAGAGTGCCAAGAGTGATCCATTCAGATAGAACTTCTCTCAGTGAGGGAAAATGAAAGTAGACTTTTACTCAGCTTCACCCCTGAAAACCTGAGCAGTACTCACAATCATATCAGTATGTCTGTGCACATTGCCATAGAGGACCCCTGAAACCTTTGTGGATGATAACCCCAGTTGATAGAGATTTCTAGAGCTCTTGCTGCAGGGCCCACCCAGCAGCTAATGCTAGTGCATGTCCACCCACTGGATCAAATACTACTGTACATCTTATTGAATCACCAGCCTTGAACCTACTCACAAGTGATGGTCTTTCACAGTAAAGCCAGTCCATAAAGTTTGGAAGAGGTAACTCTTCCTTCAATTGCACAGAAATCAATACATTAAAAGAATTAAAAAAAAAAAAGAAAGAAAGAAAGAAAGGAAGGAAGGAAGCTATCACAAAAGAAATGCAACAATTCTATAGTAACCTATCCCAAAGAAATAGTGATCTATGGAATGGTTAAGAAAGAATCCAATATATTTATTAGAAAAAAATAAACTATAAAAGACAACATAAAATAAAAAAGCATGAAAATGACACATAAGCAAAACAAGAAGTTCAGCAGAGATTGGAATCTTGAAGAGGGATCAAGTTTTGTAGCTAAAGAATACAGTGAATTACATGAATCTCAAAATAGTGAGCTTTCACAGCAGACTCAATTAAGCAGAAGAATCAGCAAACTCAAAGATAAGTCATTCAAAAGTATTCATTTGAAGGTAAAAATTTTTTTTTTAAAAAGAGTTATACAGAAAACCCCACTCTGGGTATATACTCCAACCAATATGAAATAATTATGCTAAAAGATATCTGCACTCCGTGTTAATTACAGCATTATTCACAACGGCCAGAATGTAGAAGCAACCTGTCAATCAATAAATCAATAGAAAAAGAAAATGTGGTGTGTGCATGCACACACACACACACACACATTCAGCCTTAAATAAAAAGGAAATCTTACCATCTGTGACAACATGGATGAACCTAGAGTAGATTGTGCTAAGTGAAGTAAGCCAGATGTAGAAGGATAAATCCTGAATGATCTTACTTATTTATGAATCTAAAATAGTCAAATTCAGAATGAGAGAGAAGAATAGTATTTGCCAGGGGCTGGGAAAAAGGGGAAAAGGGGAGAAAAGGGTCAAAGCATACAAAGTTTCAGTGATGCAAAATGATAAAATTCTGGAAACCTAATAACATACAATAATTTGATTATGATTTAACAGTATCATATCTGGTACTTAAAGTTGCTAAGAAATAAATCTTAAGTGTTCTTATCACAGAAAAGAAAATGATGATTATATAATGTGATTGTTGTTCTGAGATGCTGTGGAATTGTATCCGACTTACAGTGACCCTGTGTGCAACAGAAAGAAACACTACCTGGCACTGTGCCATGCTTGGCACTATGTTAGTGTTTCTCTGCTATTCACAGGGTTTTTGATGGCTGATTGTTTCAGGAGTGGGCTGCTGGGCCTTCCTTACCTAGCCAACAGCACTGGTATTCTCAGGTGGTCTCCCATCCAGGGACTAACCAGGCCAACCCTGCTTAGCTTCTGAGATCGGATGGGATCCGATGCTAGGGTGGTATGGCTGTATTATGTTGATTATTTCACAATGTATACATTTATCAAAGCATCAAGTTATACAGCTGAAATATATAAAATTTTTATCAATTACATTTTATAGTTAGACAAAATTAAAAAAATAAATTTGGACACAGATACTATGAGGATGAAAAGACTGTAAAGCTAATTGAAATGTCAAATAATGTAAAGCTGACAGAGCTAAACACTGGAAACCTCTAAATCTATGGGGATAGATAACCCTCAACTTTCCTGCACACTCAGGGACCAGTTTGAAGGAGTTTTAGGATTAAAGTCACTGTAATACATTATATTGTTCAAGGAGAGCCCAGTCCTCAAAAAGATTTTATGTCCTTTAGAATTTTAGAACAATGTGCTAGTTTTAGAAAATTCAACTTAAAAATTAAAAAGTAAAGTAAAATAACAGATACATCAAAAGAAGAAAATTAATCAAGGAAAATAGTCATGCTGTGTATTCACCCATTTGTAAAACTTAAGAATTTATTCAAAAATCTTACCGAAAACTGAATAGGAAAAAGTTTAAATTAACAGATATTATGCATCTGAAGTCAAATTAAAATTCATTTTAACAACTGTGTGTGTACAAGTCCTCAGTTCATTACTCTTCCGACAGTTTCATTACTCCACAGAGCTGAATGGAAATTTGCATTTCCCTAGGCTATGCTTCTCTAAGTGACTGACCAGGAATGAGCCTGCTTCTGGGCTCACAATGTTAATGAACCACACACCAATTAGCAGCAGAAGGAAGTAGCCTTTACATTGCATGTAAATTAAGTATAATTTAGACAGACTTTTCATGTTAGCTAAAGCCTTTCCTTGGGAAAATGTACTCTGGAGACCTCTCTTCCCTTTTCACCAGGAAAACAAACAAACAAATAAACAAACTATTCGCCTTCACAATTCTGTCTCAGAGATAAATTAAAATGGCTATTTCTATTAGGTGGAAAAAGAAAGGATGATTTCCCACATCAGGGAAACATGATTAGGATTCAGAACTGTATTCTCCGACTGTATTACTTATCTTTATTTCCTGTGGGTTTAGAGAAGAATTAGAAATGAATGACATTCTCTAATGTTCACAAGGGATTTGCCTCAAGCCAAACTCCTGTTTTAACTTTACACAGTACCTACATCTCCAGATGCTGCATTTGTGACTCTTGTGTCAGAAATCTTCAAAGTTATGGCAGACCCGCAAACAATGAGACAGGGAAGTCACACAGGTTAGGAGGAAAAAAGAAAGATTAAACAGGTACTGGAGACCCAAAGGACAGGGTAATTCCACATGATAAACATTAGGAAAAGACAATATCCTATAAAGACCATTTTGCTTTCTTTCAACCACTGACATCTCTCTGATACAGTCAACAGGACTCAGTCCAGAATCAGAGCTGGCCAGCTAGCTAACCAACTTCTGAGCAGACTTGCCATGGTAAATTATATGCTTTACATTCCAAAATTCAGAAACTCTTCTGTATTTCAGCTTACCTGTATCCACAGAGTAAGCATTCCAAAGTTTGGTCTCTCTTATCATCAAGAGATCAGGCATGCAAATTAGCATTGGCCCATAAGCCCTAAGGTAAATCATACTGGCACTAAGTTCAATGTTAAGGTGAAATGCAAAATGTCAGAAGTGATTTTAAATATATCTGTTTTTTCTTCAACCATGTTACAGAGAACTTCATGTAGAAATCTTGCATATAATTTCTACTCTGGGAAATCCTCAGATTCTAAATGATTTACCTAAACACTCCATTTCCCCAGTCTACTCGCTGTCCCCTTGTTGTTTGTTATTAGAGTCAGTGTCCGAGTCATAATGACCCAACATACAACAGGTGAAACACTATTGTCAGTGCTTCTCTACTATTCATAGGGTTTTCAATGGCTGATTATTTTTGGGGGAGTAGGTTCCTGGGTCCTTCTCCCAAGCCTACAGTATCTGGTGTTCCCAGACAGTCTCCCATCCAAGTACTAACCAGGCCCGACTGCTTAGCTTCTGAAATCTGACTGGATCGGATGCCACAGGACTATTGCTGCAGGCTTACTCCCTGTCCTAAACATTATTAATCCTCTCTTTGTTGAATACATCCTTCTCTACTGTGTATTGGACATTCATCCCTTTTATCAAATTTTAGAGGAATATTTTTGGAGCAGTTTGGATCAGAGAAGATACTTTGCATTCCTTTCCAAGCTATTCTAAGACTTAATTTAGTCCTTCTCTATTGTTTAGAACACTGGATCTCCATCTTAACTGCATAAGGGAACCTCCTGGAAAATGTAAAAAAAAAAAATCAAGTTTTGGATATTATCCAAAACCATAGGGTATTTAAAGATGACACCTTGGCATTATAAAAACTCCTTACGTGATAATGATCTTCACCTATGTTAGAACCTTGTTCTGAAAGTTTTAATGGTATGACAGCAGAGAAGCAACAAAGAACAGCTGACCAATGGCTCATTTGGAACTGATGATTCTCTGTTATCCTGTGTCATCATTGTAGATGAAACTTTGGACATTCTGAACAGAATTTTGTATGACAAGCTAAGCAGGATATATGAGAGCAACTCAATGCCAGGACTCTAATCCCTGAATCACTCTGTGAGTTTATAAACCATACCTCTATCTCTTTGCAGATTCCCAGCCCAGAAAGTAATTTGGAGGATATAGCTTCAAAACAGAAATAATCAAAATGCTCCAGAGGAAATCTGATAGGAAACATCCAGCAAAGAAGAAAAATATCAGGCAACACTCATTACATTCCAAAAGCCCTGAGAAACACTGATTTGAGACCTAGAAAATATCAATTCTAGTAGTAGTGTGTCTTCATACCTGAAAGAAATTATTGTAGTCAGTATGATTTTGGCAGGCAGTGTTTCTGCTGCTTATTATAAGGATATATATTTTGTCCAAAAAGCAATCTAAGTACTCCTAAGCAGGAATTTGCCTTATGAAAATTTTAACTTGTAATTCTCAAGCCTCACATCCAATGACTTACTAGTGGTGAACAGTACCTATTACTAGTTGGATAGAACAACTATGAAACAATTCATCTTCTTTATATTATAGAAGAAGACATGAATGTTTGCTTGATTTTATTTTTAAAACAAAGACATGGATTGGTTAAATGACTTCCCCAAGTTCTTATGTTTATACAGAACATTAAAGACTGAGGGAGTGCAGATTATTGGTCATCAGCCACAACTGGTCCAGCATCATTTCTCTGCAAATATGTTTTCTATTTTTGACAATTTGGTGACCCATTCTTCAGAATAATGGTACCAAAGTGCATGTCTCTACTCACCTATATAATGCCCAAATGACTACCACTTACCTACATGTTGTTATTGTTAGGTGCCATCGAGTTGAGTCCGACTCAGCAACCCTATGTACAGCAGATCGAAACTCTTGCCGATTCTGTGCCAGGCAAATGATCTTATTTATGTTTAAAGCCCATTGTTGCGGAAACTGTGTCAATCCATCTGGTGGAGGGTTTTCCTCTTTTGCATTGACCTGCCACTCTCCCAAACATGATGTCCTTCTCCAGGGATTGATCTCTCCTGACTACATGTCAGAAATATATAAGATGCTGTCTGGCCATTCTTGCTTCCAAGGAGCACTCTGGTTGCACTTCTTCTAGGACAGATCTGTTGGTTCTTTTGGCAGTCCATGGTATATTCAGTAGACGTCTTCAGTACCACAATTCAAAAGCATCAATTCTTTTTCTGTCTCTCTTGTTCAATGTCCAGCTTTCACAACCATATGATGCCACTGAAAATACCATGGCATGAGTCAGACACACCTTCCTCTTTAATGTGACATCTTTGCTTTTCAATACTCTAAAGAGATCTTTTGCCACAGCTTTTCCTAGAGCAATGCGTCTTTGGATTTCTTGACTGCTGCTTCTGCGTGTGTTGATTATAGAGCCAAGCAAAGCAAAACCTTGGACAACCTCAATCTTTTCTCCATTTAATGTGAAGTTGCGTGCTGACCCAGTCGTAAAGATTTTTGTTTTGTTGATGTTTAGTCATAACCCATATTGAAGGCTATGATCTTTGATCTTCATCAGTAAATGTTTTAAATCCTCTTTACTTTCAGCAAGCAAAGTGGTGTCATCTGCACAACGCAGATGTGTCTTCCTCCAATCTTGAAGCCGCGTTCTTCCTCATAAAGTCCAGCTTCTTGGATTATTTGCTCAGCGTATAAATTGAAGAGATAGGGTGAAAATATACAGCCCTGACACACCCCTTTCTCAACTTTAAATCACTCAGTGTTTCCTTGTTCTATTCGAACAACTGCCTCCTGGTTCATGTACAGTTTTCTCGTGAGCACAATTAGGTGTTCTGGTATTCCCATTTTCTGAACTGTTATTAATAATTTGTTATGATCCACACAATCAAATGCCTTTGCATAGTCAATAAAACATAGACAGACATCTTTCTGATATTCTCTGCTTTCAGCTAATATCCACCTGACATCAGCAGTGATGTCCCTGGTTCCCCCCCTCTTCTGAATCCCACTGGATTTTCCGGTAATTCCCTGTCCATATACTGCTGCAGTCACTTCTGAATGATCTTTAGTAGAATTTTGCTGGTGTGTGATATTAATGATATTTTCTGATAGTTTCCACATTCAGTTGGATCCCCTTTTTTGGGAATAGGCACAAATATGGATCTCTTCCAGTCAGTTGGCCAAGTAGCTGTTTTCCAAATCTGTTGGCATAAACATGTTAACACCTCCAGTGCTGTATCTGTTTGTTGAAACATCTCTGTTGGTATCCCATCAATTCCTGGAGCCTTGTGTTTCACCAGTTCTTTCAAGACAGCTTCCACTTCATCCTTCAGCACCATTGGTTCCTCTTCATATGCAACCTCTTGGAATGGTTGGTCATCTACCAACTCTTTCTTGTATAATGACTCTGTGTATTCTTTCCATCTTCTTTTGATGTTTCCTGCATCATTTAATATCTTCCCTGTAGAATCTTTCACTACTGCGACTTGAGTCTTGAATTTTTTCTTCACTTCCTTAAGCTTGAGAAACACAGAGCATGTTCCTCCCTTTTGGTTTTCTGCCTCCAGCTCCTTGCACATGTCATTATAATATTTGTTTTTGTCTTCTCGTGCTGCCTTCTGAAATCTTCTGTTTAGTTCCTTAACTTCATCATGTCTTCCTTTTGCTTTAGCTGCTGGACATTCAAGGGCAAGTTCTGCTGTCTCTTTTGACATGTAATTTGGTCTTTTCTTTTTTTCTTGTCTTTTTAAGAACTTTTTGCTTCCTTCTTGAATGATATCTTTTATGTCATGCCACAATGCTTCTGGTCTCCTATCATTTGTTTCTAATGCATTAAACCTATTTTTGAGGTGGTCTCTGAACTCAGGTGGTATATACTCAAGGTCATACTGTGGCTCTCGTATACTTGTTCTAATTTTCTTCAGCTTCTGTTTGAACTTGCATATGAGAAGTTCCACAGTCAGCACCTGGTCTTGTTTTGACGTTTTGTACAGAGCTTTTCCATCATCTCTTTCCACATATGTAGTCAGTTTGATATCTGTATGTTCCATCTGGTGAAGTCCATGTGTATAGTCTCCGTTTATGATGTTGAAAAAATGTATTTGTAATGAAAAGGTCATTGGTCTGACAAAATTCTAACATGCGATCTCCAGGTTCGTTTCTGTCACCAAGATCATGTTTTCGAACTACTGAGCCTTCTTCTTTGTTTCCACCCTTTGCATTGCAGTCACCAGTGATTATCAGTATTTCTTGGTTGCATCTTTGATCTATTTGAGATTGAAGAAGCTGATAGAAGTCTTCCCTTTCTTCATTTGTGTCCTTAGTGGTGGGTGCATAAATTTGAGCAATAGTCATATTAACTGGCCTTCCTTATAGGCATATGGATATTATTCTATCACTGACAACATTGTATTTCATGACAGATCTTGAAATGTCTTTTTTGATGATGAATGCAACCCCATTTCTCTTTAGTTTATCATTCCCAGCATAGTAGAGTATATGACTGTCTGACTCAAAATGGCCTTGTTGTTGTTGTTGTTAGGTGCCGTCCAGTAGGTATCCGACTCATAGCAACCCTCATAGGGTTTTTAGTGGCAGACTGTTTCAGGATTGCCTTGGGAGTGGATTGCCAGGTCCTTCTCCCACAAAATGGCCTATGCCGGTCCATTTTGGCTCACCAATGCCTAGAATGTCAATGTTTATGTGCTCCATTTCTCTTTTAACAATTTCTAATTTTCCTAGATTCATACTA
>VMDO01009648.1:0-32500 GCA_007922755.1 Pedetes capensis
CCCTTTCCAGACAGCCAGGGAGAGTGTTCAGTACGCCAAAGTTAATGTGGCAAGGTCAGGGTGTGCTCAGTCCAATGTTCATTCAGCAGATTTAGTTCTCATCCCCCAAATATCAGTGACCTGCCCAGCTCTGGGACAGGAGTACAGGACACCAGGGTATGAGAAGACATGGCACAGGTAGGCCCACAATGTAGACAAAGGGGGCAGAGACCTTCCCAACACCCACCACAATCCCTGACACTTCACTGTCGATAGCAGTATGGCCACTGATATCCATGTTCGCCTATGTGCACCTAAGGGAGACATCCTGCCCTGCCTATGGAATTGCTCCCTTTTTTTATTTGGTTGTCTATATAGACAGATTCTTAGAATGTCCAAAATAGATGAGATTTTGAAGAGTTTCTAGTCCTTCCGTCTTCAAATTCTAAGTCAACACGTAAAATAGACAAAAGTGGAACAGGCACCCTTGGGTTGGGATGGGAGTGGTAAGGTGGGCTAACCCGGCCCTCTTGCCCCCTCCCCACCCCCTGCTTTGCTCATACTGGCTCTTGACTTCCCATTGAAGAATTTGGAGAGCACTTTTCAAGATATATCCTTGGGGTTAGGTTCAACTGCAGGCAGCAAAGATTCCAGACAAAGTAGCTTAACCAGGATAGTGGAGTTCTCTCTCACATAAAAGCCAGAAGTGCTGGGTTCATGGTCATCTGTTTGCAGACACTTCCAGGCCCTCACTGTACAGGTTGGACTCTATAGTCCAAGACGGTGGCATTTGATTCCTGGAAACCGGATGGAGGAAATGACAGAGAAGAAAGGCTCTGGGAAGGTGCTAAGGATTCTCCAGTGGCCATGACTTAATCACATGGCCACATACAGCTACACAGGCTGATGGGAAATGTAGTTTGACTTCCAGGTGATTGAGGACTCAGCTGGTAGTTTGATGACTATGAAATAAGGTGAGAATGACTAGCAGGGTGAATAACTGGTGGTCATTGCCCCACTAGTTCAATCCTCCACTTTATAAATGACTAAAATGGGATGTCATGGGGATTATAAGACCATTGGTTAAGGCCCTAGTGCCCAAGAGACTTTTCTCCAACACTCACCACAGGATTTGAGTTAGATAAAATTGAAAAACTATGTCCCAATGGGGAGGAAGACTTTGGGCTCCCCCAGCCTCCATAATTGTATCAGCCAATTTCTTACAATAAATTGAGAGAGGTTGGAGAGAGAGAGAGAGAAAGGGAGAGAGAGATTGTATACATCATATTGATTCTGTTCTTTTGGAGAACTCTGACCAAGACATTGGGTGGGGGGTAGAGAAGATTACAGAAGATAAGGTTGGACTGCTTCTAAGGCACCAGATTATGAGTGGCCTATGTGTCATTCAAAGCCATTCTGATTTCAGTCTGTGGAAACAGGGAGTCATCCAAAGTCTCTGTGAAAAAGAGGAGTCTGACCTCCACATTCAACCACATTTCCTCAGCTGGGGATGGAGTGAGGTGGACCCATATGTGTTCTGGTCCTACAGTATTATAAGCATTGCTCTAAGAGCTGAAGATGAGAGGGGTCAAAGCCAGTGAGGGGGAGATGGGCCAAGACAAGTCAATGTACCAGTGTTAGAAAGGGAGCAGAGGCAGGGAAGACTCCCAGGTCTGTTGCCTGGGCAGCTCTGTTGGCACAGGACTGAGCCTGTTGCCCCATCCTGCATGCTTGGTGTTAGCACAGTATCTGGAGCTAGGTCTACACACTTCTGTGTGGAGTGAAGAATGAAAAGATAAAGAAATGGAGACCCTGAAAAAGTAGGCCCATTGGTCCATAATAACATTGTAAGCAGATGGGTCCCTCTTTTAGTTCAAATGCTCATGGACTGGCTGATGACTGACCGAATGAAATAGTGGCCTCAGCTTATCAGAGACAACCATGCTCTCTGTGTGGGCCCCACATACATTACAACCGGTGAGCCCCTCTCAATAAAAGCAGAAGGGGGGGGTGATGCTCAGATTTCAAGGACTGCTGAAATCTGTGTTTCCCCAAAACCTTCTCTACTGAGGGATATAGGCAATTCCACTGTTTTGACCTTAACACCCTTATAAGCCTTGTTGCTGTTGTTAGGTACCGTCGAGTCGGCATCCGACTCATAGCAACCCTTATAGGGTTTTCAATGGCTGACTATTTCAGGATTGCCTTGGGAGTGGATTGCCAGGCCCTTCTCCCATTTTTGTGGTGCTGGGAATTGAACTTGGGACCTCAGAGACTGCAGCACAGCGCTCTACCAACGGAGCTAAATCCCAGCCCTTATGAGCCTTAAGTCCTAGTAAACCCCAATTCCCACAAGTAAGGATCCTTCCAAGCCATTGTAAGTCACTTAAACTCTGGTTGATGGCGGCTCTAAGTGCAGGAACAGTGAGGAGTGAAGAGCTGAGTGGAACCGATGTGAGAGGGAAGCAGGGCTCAGGAAGGGAGGCTGAGAGTCCCACGCCCAGCCTCACCTGCTGGCAGCTTTGCAGCAGGCTGTCTTTGGAGACCAGCATAGGAGCATCCGGAAGGACAGCTGGACTCCATCAAAGTCTTTGTTGCCCCTTCTAAGGGGACCCAGGTGCTAAAGATGGGAAGATTAAATCCAGTGACTACACCTGGTGGCAGGCTCTTAGGGTTGACATCTGGGGACCTTTTCATACCACGTTCTAAATATATTTCTGCCCAGAGGACGCAGTTGACAGGCTCGGAACGACCTAATGGAAAACAGCAGCTAATAGTGCAAGTCAGCAAAGCTTGTCAACGCAGGCGCCATCATCCCTCACCTCCTCTTTCATGTTTGTAGAAATGGCTCAGAAACAGAGAAGAGAAATTTCAAAAGCCAAACAAAAAATCAATACTGTGGGAGATAACCCAGCATTAATACAAAAACCAGAGAGGGCTTCTTTGTCTCGCGGCTCTGCAGCACCATCAATCACGTTCCCTGGATGGATTTGGGAGCCACCTTCGCTTGGAAGCCAGCAGGATCATTTTTAGTCAAAATGCACATGGAGGGCAAGGTATATGTAGCAGAGAGCTTGAGGAAGGGATGGGAGGGAGAATGCAGTCCCCAACCCAAGTGGCCCCTCTAGGTCTCCTGGCCACCGTCTTCAGGCCAAGACCTACAAGACAGGTGGACAATAAGAACAGAAGAGTTCTGAGTGAAAAGTCAGATTGACAGAAAAGACAAAGTAGGAAGTGCCTTTTAGACTGAAAGGAGCCAGCCCTATGTGCTCAAGGTCACATCAGTGCAATGCACCCACAGGACCAGCTGGCTCAAGACCAGTGAGCACGAGGCTCAGGCAGCCAGTTCTATCCAGGTGGGATCATGGCATCCTGGAGGTTCTTCATCTCCCAGGAGGGACATAAAGAGGGCACAGCCCTGGCCCACTCTTCCCTCCCCAACCCTCACCCCCTGTTCTTAGGACCCAACTGAGCTGGGTCAGGAGACTCCATAAAGCTATAGATATACATCCAGGGCTGGAGGCTCTGCCTCCTCACTCAGCTTTTCTCAGGTTTGTGGTCTCTTCCTGAAACCTCCCCTACCCTAATCTGCATCAGAGGCCTCCATCATATGTCCCATCAACCACCTCGTCTTCCCTTCCAAGTAAGTCCCTGCCAATATGCATGACTTTCCATGCAGGATTTAAACGCAAACCTGAATCAAACCTCAACCCTCAAAATTTTAACATTGAACCTACACCCAAACCTGAACCCAATTTTTCATTTGTCTGAAGCTGGTGATTAGAGATTCATGGAGATGGTTATTCCTTTTTTTGTCACTTCACAGTTCTACCCTTAGCACCAGCCCAGGCAGAAATGTATTTCATGAGCAGAAGCTTCAGGAATGTTTGCACCCATGTTCACAAGGCTCCCCCTAGAATGGATGCTTCCTCTGGGTCACTCCATTACTTAAACCTAATAACTCCTTCCAGGAAAACCCTACACTTCTCCTTCTGTACTAATCTTCTTCTTCTCTGGTCTTCTAGAGTTCAATAACCTAACAGGTCTGTGAGCAATTTAAAAATCACAGAGAAAATCACAGAATCTTGACCTGGGGATGGACCTTAAGCAGCACCTCATCTCTGTTGTTGTTAGGTGCCCTCGAGTCAGTATCCGACTCACAGCGACCCTCTGTACAACAGGGGAAACACTATTGTCAGTGCTTCTCTGCTGTTCATAGGGTTTTCAATGGCAGACTGATTTTTGGGAGGGGGTTGCCAGGTCCTTCTCCCAAGCCTACAGCACCTGGTGTTCCCAGGTGGTCTCCCATCCAAGTACTAACCAGGCCGACCCTGCTTAGCTTCTGAGATCTGACGGGATTGGATGCCACAGGGCTACAGCTGCAGGCACCTCATCTCTGGGGAGCTTTAAAAAACAATGGCAATACCAGGTCCCATTCTAGAATATTTATGTCGAATCACCAAGGAAGGGTCTTGGGTAATGGCATTTAAAAAACTCAGCAGATGATGGCCATGTGCAGCCAGGGCTGAGATCCCCTGTCTCATCCAACCCCTTCAGGAATGCAATATATGTTTAGCCGTGTGTGTCCCGCACAATCCTAGAGGGCACCATGCACCTGTCATCTCTGACAGGTGTCACCAGGTGCCCTTGAAGGGGCTATGCAGTGCATACTCTAACCAAGGAGAGCCGTTGGTTTTATGTACATAGATGCTGAGATTCTGAGTGAAGTTATTTGGTCAAGGTCACATAGCTGTTAGTGTTAGAGCTTTGTCATAAGCCCATACATCCCAGCTCCTCATTCTGGCCAATCAGCAGTCTTCTACTGGACTATACTCAAAGTATGGCCCTTGCTCCAGCTCAGACTTGGACACTACCTCAGACCTCCTGAACAGGAATCTGCATTTTTCCAAGACCTCCAGACTATCCAAGGACAGTTCACAGTTAGGAGAACAGTGCCTGTCACACTGCAACCTCAAGAAAGCTCCTCGGAGCCCAGGCCATTCCTCACATCTGCTGCTCCTTGCACGTAGTAGGCGATCAATACATACATGCTGATCAATTGATTGAAAAATCTGTGGTTTACATTAGATACAGGTCCCCTGAGTGTTGCTGTATTGGAAATGACCGACTTTCCAAGTTCCTGTAATCGGTGATTACTGAAGTAAGGAACACCCCCTCATCACCTCGGAGGTAGCTCTTTGCAACTGTAGAAACAGTGACACAAATAACAGAGCAATGTCTTTTACTGAGCCTACCCTGGATCCAGTAAATGACTTCATCTTTTCCCCTGCCCCTTCTGTAAATAACATCAAATCATTTTATCTAGCCTCATTGGGATAATGGCTCTTTTTTATCTCTACTTAAAAAAAATTTACCATAAAAATAAAAAAGAGAGAGATAGCATGAGGATTCTTTAGGGTTACAGCATCTTTGGACTAGAGTTTATTCACTGATTCTTATTAATCCCCCTGCTGTTGTGAGGGTGTGGCTCCCAGAGCACCCTGAGCATCCTGTGGCCACTAGAGGCAACATGGCTGAGGGGACCACTTCCCTTGAGAGCTGCTCTCTCTCCTCCCTCCTTGCTGACCCAGCTCTCCATTGGCTGTTCACTGAGTCCACAGCACCCCATGGTCTGTGATCTGTGCCTGGTTAGTAGTTCTAACTGTTGTCACTTTTAATGAGGTGTTGTCCTTTCCCTTTATTCCTTCCACACACACTTAATGAGCTATCTCTGGCCTCTAAATCAAACTCACATGCTCATTGGGCAGCTTGACTTTCACTGAGCAACATATAAACTCCAGACCAATTCAACTGGCCACCTTCACCTGCAGCAACAGACAGCTGATCCCATGGACTCATCAAATAGTATAGCCCCAAACTCCCGGACAAACCATAGACAGCAAAAGAGTGATGGGTAGAAGTAATCTATGGAGATGTAGTCAAGTTGTTTTCTAATTTAGTGTTTCTTTTTTTTTTCTTTTTTTTTCTTTTTTTTATTAGAAATTTTTAATGTACATCATAATGTGATTCATTTTGACATGCTTTTCGTTGTGACAATTTTCATATATGCAATTTGATAAGCATTATTCATATAGGTTACCTCTTACCCTCCTCTATGTTTCCCCCCTCCCCTTCCTATCTAAGTTTCCCATCCAAGTCTTCTCTACCTTTTACTATATAGTATTTTTCTATCTTGTAGGCCCTTAGCCCAGAAAAATCCGCATAAATGTGTATTCAAAAATTTGCACAAACTATCAAGGGTTCCTATGCCTCAGAAAGGCCAGTTTAAGGGCCCGGTTTCAAATACTCTAAAATGTTCACCTGCACTGATCTGAATCCTCAGAGACGTGGGTGCTTGGACCACTGGTTTTGGTGTCATTGTGCAGACTCTTTATAGAAGGAATTAAGGTGTTATCCATCAACTACCATTCAGGGTTATTTCAAGATGCATCCTCACTGCTTTCCTGAAAAGATATAGCTGAGTCTATATGGACTCAGTTACCTGGCTTCTTCTCTAAGAGAATTCACAGAAATTTCTTTCCAGCCTCAGTGCTAGGAAGACTTGTTCTCCTCTATGACTGGGGCTTGCTTTCATTTTATGGACACCCAAAACTCTGTAACACAGTGGTCCCCAATCTTTTGGACCAAGGATTGTTTCATAGAAGACAATTTTTCCATGGACATGGGAAGAGGGAGGCTTTCAGGATGATTCGAGTGCATTTCATTTATTTTTTAAGTACAGATGAAGCTTCACTTGCTCACCCACCACTCACTCACATGGGTACCAGTTCACAGCCTAGGAGTTAAGGATCCCTTGCTATAACACATCACATTTCCTTATCTGTGGGGTTTTCCAAGTATCTCAGAGCCAGTTTGTAGCCTAAATGTGCATGTCTTTTGAGTGTATTAAACTCATTTGAAGTATTAACCTCATCCAGAAGCCAAATTTTCTCACTTACT
Source organism: Pedetes capensis (assembly GCA_007922755.1). Classification (NCBI taxonomy): domain Eukaryota; kingdom Metazoa; phylum Chordata; class Mammalia; order Rodentia; family Pedetidae; genus Pedetes; species Pedetes capensis. Next base: position 6,940 of record VMDO01009648.1, read on the forward strand.
GATTTTTTTTTTTTTTTTTTTTTGTTCTATGTGTCTTTTCTTAAATCCTTTCTGGAAAATGGGGGAGTAGAAATATAACAATTATATACTTGTTCCAATTGTTGCTGCCTCATTCTCAAGGACTAACATAAAGACAGACACATAACAGATAGAGCACACCATGAAAGAGGCTCTATACCTACAACGTGAAGGGGACAAGCTCAGAACCCTGAGACTGAGGAGGCTAATAAGTACATTGCAGGGAAGGGTGGCCAAGGAAGGCTTCCTGGAGGAAAAGACACCTGAACTGGCCTTTGTTTGATGGGCAGGCATGTCTCACCCAGGGATGATTGTGTTATTTACATACACTACCCGCAGGACTCATGCTTAGAGTTGTTTTTTGAGTGATGAGAAATGTGTTGAGGGGGACCATGGCTCAGGAATGCTATGTGGTCAGAGGAGAGTCACTTAGCTGGCTTGTTCCTTAGAGTCTTCAATTGTCATGTGAGTAGGGAAAGCTGCCCAGCCTCAAGAGGGGTTTCTGGAAAGATGAAGTAAGAGAGCAGTGGAGAGCTGTTAATTAGACTGACTTAAGTGGAGTTGCTTAGTCTTTCCTGTGTATCAGTGAATGCCTTTCTGGGGCAACCAGGGTCCAGAACAAGCCCTGGGCTGATGCTTTCCTCTCTCCCAAGCGCCCCGGACCCTACAGGGGCATTTTCACCCCATTCCCCAGTCTCTTTCCTGACCTCATCCTCAGGAGCACTGTGGCAATCCAAGCTCATCTCAGAGGGGGACAGGATGCTATCTACCAACATTCCCACCAAGGGCTTTCCAGGAACAAACCATACCCACCAACAGCTACCAAGCTCTCCAGCTGGTGAGCCATCAGCACACATGGGGTGCAATGGAGGACTGTGGCATGATAATGACTGTACATCACCCACTGATAGCTCTTCCCTTCTTCTTCCCAGGAGGGCAAAGGGCTGTCCAGGCAGCAGCTTTCCTGACCTCTGTCAATAACCCAGGCCTAATCTTGTGACCAAGGTGTCTCAGTTTCTCCAGCTGGATGCACATTTCCTCACCTCCCTGTCAGCCATGGGTGGCCATGTGACCCCGAGGCCACCAGGGAGATGGAAGGAGAAGTCTGTGAGGGAGCTTCAGGAACATTCTTCCTCTCAGCTGGGGAGAGGTCCTTCCCACCCAGATGCCTTCCTAGGCTGCTGTTGTGAGGGTGTGGCTCCCAGAGCACCCTGAGCATCCTATGGCCACTAGGCAGCAAGAATGGAGAGCAGAGCCCATTGTACTGAGGGTGGGTAAGGACGGGTGTGGGCGTGCGTCCATGCACACTGAAGAGGGAGGAGAGACAGAGATGAGGCTGGAGAAACAGGCAGCAGCAAGAGTACAATGTGAAGGCTCTTGCCCTTTCTCTTCAGGTCAAAAGGAATCCACGGAGGAGGAGGCAGGGATCCAGATCTGCAACTTAGGAAGCTCATTGGGTGTAGTGTGGGGAACAGGTGTGGGAGACAAGACTGGTTCTGGGCAAGCGAGTGAGAGGTGGCTGCAGTATCCAGGGGAGGAAGTAATGAAGTCAAGTCAGGGCAGTGAGGATGGGGGCCAGCAGGAGCTTCGAGAATAATATCGGAAGGAAGATATCACATAGCCTCTTGGGCAGGGACACAGAACAACAAAGGAAAAGGCCTAGGTTTCTGGCTTAGGGCACTCCCCAGACATTGAACCCACAATATATGCAGCACCCACGAGCTCCCCTTGTTCTGTAAGTGTAGAATTTGCCACTGCCTAATAGAGATGCAGCGGGCTGGGATTTAGCCCACTCAGTTGGTAGAGCGCTGCTCTGCAGTCTCTGAGGTCCCGAGTTCAATTCCCAGCACCACAAAAATGGGAGAAGGATGTGGCAATCCATTCCTGAGGCAATTCCAAAACAATCAGCCACTGAAAACCCTATGAGGGTCACTATGAGTCGGACACAACTCAACAGCACCTAACAACAGCAACCGTAGAGACACAAGACTGTGGTTGGTAAAGTGCCGCTCTGCACTCTCTGAGGCCCTGGGTTCAATCCCCAGCACTGCAAAAATGGCAGAAGGAAGTGGCAACCCATTCCCAATACAATCCTGAAACAATCAGCCATCAAAAACCCTACGGGGTTCACTAAGAATGGAACACACTTGACAGGATCCAACCACAAGAACAGTAGAGACGCAGCTTACTCAAATGTACTCCTTTGCCTCACACACAGACGGAATTTCCCATGAATGAATGAGACCTTCGATTAAGGAAAGTGGTGCAAAGAAGACACCTGGCCCTGGGCGGTCCTCAGTGGCTGCAGAGCAGGGATCGGGTACCAGAAGTCTGGAGTTGCAGAGACTGTTCTCAGAGTAAACAGGCAGTGGGAGGCAACCAGGGGCTGAGTGGCATCCTAGACTCACGTTAGGCTGATCATTCCCTTAGAGCCCGTAAGAATGCACCATCATGGTCCTTCCACCTAAGTCCAACAAGAATTCCCCCATCATCACATTGTCTCTGCCCACAAGCTTTCCCTTGCCACTCTTCCTTTCTCTTAGGTCTAAGTCCAACTACCAGACCCCACCAATCTCTCTAGCTTCATGTGTATCCACCCCTCTGAGAGCCCTCATTCCACTCAGAGCAATCTTTTCATCACTTCCTGCTCAGACCCTTGGAGGAAGGTATTATTACTGTGTCTATTCTGTTGTTGTTGTTAGGTGCCGTCGAGTCGGTATCCGACTCATAGCGACCCTACGTACAACAGGTGAAACACTATTGTCAGTGCTTCACTGCTGTTCATAGGGTTTTCAATGGCAGATTGACTTTTGGGAGTGGGTTGCTGGGTCCTTCTCCCAAGCCTACAGTACCTGGTGTTCCCAGGCAGTTTCCCATCCAAGTACTGGTTAGGCCCAACCCTGCTTAGTTTCTGAGATCTGGTAGGATCAGATGCCACAGGGCTATGGCTTCAGGGTGTCTATTCTAGGGATAAGAAAATGGAAACTCAGAAATGTTAAATACCTTTCCCATAGTCCTACAGCTTGCAGGCAGAGCTGAGATGCAAAACAAATGGTCTAGGTGCAGAGCCCATGAAATACATGAGACTCATGGGTTAAATCACTTCCATCTCACAGTCATGTGACAGGAAACTATCTCTCCAAAGGTGTAAAGGGGAAAATCACCCTGCTTTATAGCATTTTCCATGTAGTTTTCGTTGTTATTGTTGTTGTTGTTGTTGTTGTTGTATGTTTTTTACGGTACTGGGGGTTGAACCAAGGGCCTTGTGCTTGCTTGCTTTACATGTGCTGGACCACTGAGCCACTGCCTCCAGCCCATTTTTTTAACTTTTTTGAGACTGGGTCTCACTAAATTACGCGGATGTCTCTGGTCTTGAACTTGCGATCCTCCTGCCTCCCTCTCCCAAGCCGCTGGGATTACAGGTGTGCACCACTGCACCCGGCTGCTATGTAGATTTTGATGAGTATTTGGCTTTCACTGTATGTGCCTCCCCCTCACCTATGATGTGTTAAAAGAAAAGCCTATGTCCCCTTTTTCTTTGCTTTCCTAGTATGCAGTATTGTGCTTGATAAACAGAAAGTAAGGGTTTATAGATGGATGAGTGTAAAAATAAATGAATGAATGAGTAAATGAATGCAGAATGAAAGTAGTCTCACCCCTCTGACTAGTATGAGCTTCCAAGAGTTATATCTTAACATCTAGCTCCAGGCCCAAATCTAGCCATCTCCAGCTCTGCAGCTGTGGCATGCCCCCTTCGCATGCCCTCTATGCCAGAGGTTTCCAGGGCACTGTACAGGCACACATGCACAAAATACATACACCAAATGGCTGCTGAAACTGCCATTGATGAGAGCAGAATGTAGATCACTCAGGTGGCGCCATAAAGCGAGTGTTCCCGTAGTTAAAGCTAAAGGCAGCTGCCAGAGCCGTTACCTGATTGCAATGAGCCCCTTCAGGTGGAGGCACGAAAGCCATTATGCCTGTTAGGGTGGTTTATAGTCTGTGGGCCGTATGTAATGCTCACCATGGAAGAACCAGAATTACCCTGGGGGCTGGGTGGGAGCTTCCTCGCCTTGTTAGCTTTCTCTTCTTGTGAGGAGACTTTCCTCAGGGCCAGCTTGATACATAGAGGGATGGTGTGGCTGTTCCCCGATGTCTCTTTTGTCCAAAGCTGGTCCCATCTTGCATCCTAGCCATTTACCTGCTGAGCATTTACCTACCTAGTCAGCATTAGTGTTTTAAGCAAAGCCAGCAAGAAGCAAAATTTGAAAGTCCTTGAAGGCCAAAGGGAGCTAGACAAAGGTTACAGGTGAACCTCTCTATGTGCCACCAATTTGTGAGATCTTTCTTGACCCTCAATCCCCACCCTTGATACAGTCATCAGCTAGACTTTCCTGACAGCCCAGTACATGCCAGCACATTGAGCTACAGTGATTTTTTTTTTTTCTTATGGCTGGCCTGCTAAGAGAAAGGCTATGGCTTTTAAATTGTTTTATCTTCTAGAACCTAGGAAAGATCCTGGGAAAAAATAGTTATTAAATGTACATTGACTAGATAAATAAATGAGATGTGTGGGTAAATGCTGCCCAAGATTTATTGCGGGTTGCAATTTAGCTCAGTTGGTAGAGCACCACTCTGCAGTCTCTGAGGTCCCAAGTTCGATTCCCAGCACTGCAAAAATGGGACAAGGATGTGGCAATCCATTGCCAAGGCAATCCTGAAACAGTCAGCCATTGGAAACTCTATCAAGGTCCTTATGTGTGGACACGACTTGACAGCACCTAACAACAACAACAACAACAACGAAAAAGATTTATTGCATCCCTGAATTCTGAAGAGTTTTGCAAATGTAATTGGAAAATGATCGATCAACTCTTTAAAGGATCAGTGGTGAGTGACACAGGAGTCAGGACACTGAATGTGGTCAAACATTCCACATTTGAGGCACAGGGAAAGAATGGATTCTGGAAAACACAAGCCAGGAAATCTTTGTTAGAATGGGTTAAGTGACTTGTGTGGGGAGAAACCTGGCAAGCACTGCCTCAGCCAGGTGCTCAAGGTCAACATCATCAGCATTAAGTCAAGCTGATAGCATGTGACCCTGATACTCTGTGATGAGAATAGCGCTTCACCTGTGTGTTCCTTTTCTCACCCTAGACCTCATAAAGCTGTTCTAACCCTGAGACAATCATCAAATAAGGTCAAATTGAGGGTCATTCTACAAAATTCCCAGCTTATACTCCTTAAAATTGTCAGGGTCATCAGAATAAAGGAAACTCTGAGAAACTGCTACAACCCAGAGGAACCTGAGAAGACATGAGGGCTATGCCCTAGATGAGATTCTGAAACAAAGGACATTACAGGGAGACATAGAAATCCAAGGAAACTGCCATGTTTGGTTAATAGTAACATGTCTTCACAATAGTATTTGATTGCTTAGTTGTAACAAATATACCATTGTATTATAAGATGTTAATTGAGGAATCTGGCTGTAAGATATACAAGATTTCTCTGTACTATCAGTCCAACTTTTCTATAAACCCAAAACTGAAAAAAACTATAACTATTTTTAAGTGAGTTATGTATATTGAAGAGACAAAGTATAAGAATTTGTTTGGGGCCAAGCACCTAGGCACGTACCTATGATCCTAGGATTTTGGCATGCTGAGGCAGGAGTACTGTAGATTGGAGGCCAAAGGCAGCTTGTACAACTTAGCAAGACCCTGTCTCAAAATAAAAAATGAAAAAGGAGCTGTGGGTGCCAATGAGTGGTAGAGCACTTGCCTGGCATGCGTGAGGCCCTGGGTTCAACTATCAGGGCTAAACCCCCCCCCCAAAAAAAGAATTTTTCAGGGGCTCAATGATAATAGGTCTAACAAAGCAAAGCTCATCGGCTCCCATGATAGGATGGACACGTGACAAATCTCTAAAGAAATTCCCCCTGTACCTGGACAGTTGTGGCCTGAGGAGCCCAGGCTGCTGATCCCTTGGCTCCAGGGACAGCTTTCCCAAGAAGAGTGTCTACTAGGTCTGCATCACCTGGAAGGTGGATTGGGTAGTATCAGGTCACAGCGTTCTTCTCTTGTCCTTGTCCTTTTTGACTCTCCTGTCAATCAGAAGGGATGGATACCTTAAATGATATCATTGGAATACCAAAAATACATAACAACTAACAAAATGGAAATTAACAGCTATAACAAAAATACTTAGTTTACTATGCAAGTAAAGGGTAGGGGACCTGGTTTAATAACCATTTCATGGAGAGAGAAGAAAATTCTTGGATTTGATTAGCATAAAGAAGATAATAAGGCTGATGATGTAATTCATTATAAACTTAAGATCCATTAAATATACATTTTAAGAGAGAAGTTGACATACTGCCCAAAGGAGAATGACCAGGATTGGGGATAGTTCTGAAGACTGCAAAAGACTAGACAAACAAATTGGCCTGAAATTGGCACTTGAAGGGAGAGACATGAAGTGGTCTGGTAGCTACTTTCAATACCTAAAGGATTGCCAAGGAGTTAGCCCTGCCTCCCAGAACCTTCTGTTCCTGGACCAGCCCTGGCTCAGGCAGATCCTCTCCAAGTGGGATCATATGCTTCAGCTGGGAGTGTCCAAATCTGGTCTTGCTACCCTCAAACTGGAATCCTCTAGACTAGTTCTTTTCCACTTGTGATTTGTATATGAATCATTTTGGGGTCTTGTTAAAATGCAGATTCTGATACTACAGATCTGAGCTGGGGCCTGACATGCTGCATTTCTAACAAGTTCCAAGGCAAAATCAATGTTTCTCACAGAGAAGCCAGTCAGAACAGGGTGCTTTGCAGGGAACTCATAAATAGTAGCTATTATTATTATTATCATTATTACCACCAGTCATTGAGAAATCCTTATTCCACTGGACTAAATCTAAATATTGCCAGTACCTGCAATTCCCAGTTGCTATGCCCTACCTGACACCCAGCTGAGAGCTCCTCTTTTGGAGACCAAGCTAACCAAGGTCAATTTCATCTCTCTGGCTATTCAGTGTGCATTTCCAGTTTGTGACCATGCTGGCCCTGGAGTGTAATCAGCCCAACATACCATGGCCTGTCCTGCTCCAAGCTCCTTCTTCTTCCCATCATCAGTCCCTGCTTTGCCAATGACTTGAACAGGTTGTACCAGGTTCCAAAAGTTAGAAACACACCAGTGGAAGTTAAAGGTAAAATCTAAAGGTAAAATCAGCATTTCCACAAAATTTTGCCATAATAAAACAGATTTAGATCATGCCCTCATGTCGTTGCAGGGTCCTATGGAGGCTAGACCACCTGTCAGAGGTGTTGGTAGGTGGTTCTTTTCCAGAACACGAAGGGAAAAGGTACCATATTTACTGAGAACATTAAAGATATACTGTGGCCAGACACGGTGGCTCACATGTATAATCCCAGCGACTCTTGCGGCAGAGGCAAGAGGATCCTAAGTTCAAGACCAGAGACAGTCTGCGTAATTTAGCAAGACCTTGTCTCAAAAAGGAAAAAAAAACAAAAAAACAAAAAAATAGGCTGGGGGTGCAGCTCAGTGGTACAACACTTGCAAGGCATGCAAACGTGAGGCCCTGGGTTCAAATCCCAGTACCGCAAAAAAAAAAAAAAAGATATATTGTGTTAGTAATTTTCAAATATACACTATTTCTAACTATAGTCAACATGCTATACAATAGATCTCTAAAACTTACTCAACCTATCTAATTAAAATGTTGTACCCTTTCATGACATCTTTCCATTTCCCTCCACTCCATCCACCTAGCCTCTGGTAGCCTCCATTCTACTCTCTGCTTCTGGGTTTACATTTTTAAACTCCACATAGATCAGATCATGTAATATTTATCTTTCTGTGCCTAGCTTATTTCACTTCAAATAATGTTCTCCAGGCTCATCCATATTGCAAATGACAGGATTTCTTTCTTTTTTAAAGAGTGATGGCATTAACATTGCACATATGCATGTGTATGTGTGTATGCAGAAAGAAAATGTGATCTATATAAATACATATCTGCCTGTGGGCACTTAGGTTGATTCCATTTCTTGGCTATTGTGAAAGTACTGCAATAAACATGGGAGTGCAGATTTTTCTTCAACATAATGATTTTATTTCCTTTGGATATATACCTAGTAGTGGGATTCCTGGATCATATAGTAGTTGTAGTTGTAGTTTTTTTGAGTAATGTCTATGCTGTTTTCCATAATGGCTACACTAATTTACATCCCTACCAACAGTCTGTGTTTTCTTTTCTCTATATCCCCACCAACACTTGTTATCTTTTGTCTTTTTTATAATAGTCATTCTAAAAGGTGTGAGGTGACACCTCTTTGTGGTTTTAATTTGCACTTGCCTGATGATTTGTGGTGCTAATTTTCTTATATACATGTTAGCTGCTTGTATGTCTTCTTTTGAGGAACATCTATTCAAGGCCTTTGCCCATTTTTTAACAAAAGTTTTTGTTTGCTTTTGTTTTTGCTATTAAATTGAGTTCCTTATATTTTGGACATTAACTCTTTATGAGATATATAGTTTGCAGATATTTTCTCTTATTCTACAGGATGTCTCTTCACTCTCTTGGTTGCTTTCTCTGTTGGGTAGACCTTTTTTAGTTTGATCTAGTCTTGCTTGTCTTTTTTTGCTTATGTAGCTTGTGCTTATAGGGCCATACCCAAAGACTGAAAAGCTTTTCCATGTATCTTCTAGAAGGTTTACAATTTTGAGACCTACATTTAATCCTTTAATACATTTGAGTTGATCTTTGAATATGGTGTGAGATAATGGTTCAGTTTTATTCTCCTGCATATGGGTAACCACTTTCCCCAACACCATTTATTGATCAGATTGTCCTTTCCATATTGTGTGTTCTTGGAAACTTTGTTGAAGGTCAATTGACCATAAATGCATGAGTTTATTTCTGGGCTTTCTATTCTGCCCCACTGGTCTATACATTTCTTTTTATGTGAGCACCATGCTATTTTGATTGCTATAGCTTTGTAATAGATTTTAAGATCAGGTAGTGGGATACTCTTATTGCTTTTTCCTAGGGTTGCTATGGCTATGCAGGGATTATTGTAGCTCCATATGGATTTTAGGATGTTTTTTCTAATACTTTGGAAAATGGCATTATAATTTTGGTAAGATTGCAGTAAATCCATCAATCACTTTGGGTTATATGGACATTTTAATGATATTTCTTCCAATCCATGAACATGAGATACATTTCCATGTACTTATATCTTCTTTAATTTCTTTGATTAATGTTTTATAATTTTCCATGTAAAGACCTTTCAATTCCTTGATTAGATTTTTGTTTCACTTTGTTTTTTGAGGCAATATTTCCCTGTGTAGTGCAGACTAACCTGGAACTCACTATATAGGTCACACTGGCTTTAAACTCTCCATCCTCCTGCCTCAGCCTCCTGAATGCAGCACATTTGGCTTTTCTTGGTTAAATTTACTTTCAAATATTTTATAGATTTGATGATATTATAAATCAAATTGTTTTCTTGATTTCCTTTTTTGGATTGTTAATTTATAGTGTTTAGAAATGCTACTGATTTTTGTACATTAATTTTATATCCTGCTGGGGTTTAGCTTAGTTGGCAGAGTGCTGCTCTGCACTCTCTGAGACCCTTGGTTCAATCCTCACCACTGCACAAATAGGAGAAAGACATGGCAATCCACTCCGGAAGCAATACCTAAACAATCAGCCATTGAAAATCCTATAAGAGATGCTATGAGTTGGACCCCACTCAATAGCACCTAATAACAACATCTTTTCATCTGCAAGCGCAGACAATTTAACTTCTTCCTTTACCATATAAATGCTTTTTATTTCTTTTTCATGCATAATTTCTCTACTAGGACTTCCAGTATTATGTGGAATAGAAGTGAAGAGTGAACTTCTACATCTTGCTCCTAATCTTAGAGGAAAATCTTCCAACTATCCACTATGAGTGTGATGATAGATGTGGTCTTATAAAACATAGCTTTATGTTATGTTATCTTTACATAATTTATTCAGAGTTTTAGTGTGAAAGGATATTGGATTCTGTCAAATAATTTTTCTGCATTTATTATATGATTATGATTTTTTTGTTCTTTCATTTTGTTAATGTGGTGCATCACATTTATCAATTTGCATATGTTGAACCATCTTTGCATCCTAGGGCCAAATCCCAGTTGGTCATGGTGCTGTTGAATTCAGTTTGCTAGTATTTTGCTGAGGATTTTTCCCTTATGTTTTCCAGGGATATTGGCCTGTATTTTTCATTTCTTGTTACCTGGCTTTGGTATCAGGGAAATGATGGCCTTGTAAAGTGAGTTGGGAAATATTTCTTCCTCTTCAATTCTTTTTGAAAAATTTGGAAAGAATGAATATTAGTTCAACTTTAAATGTTTGATAGGATTCACTAATAAAGCCACCAGGTCCTGAGCTTTTCTTTGCTAGGAGTTTTTGAATACTAGTTCAATCTCCTTAGTTATTATTATTCCATTCATATTTTCTATTTCTTCATGATTTGGATAAAGGTTGGAGTTTTTTCATAATAGAAGAGGAAGATGAGAGAATGAAGGATAGATTCCAGGCTTGGGTGGTATCTTCCTTGGGTCAGGTTCCCCAGAAAATGGACTGAGAGGTAAAGATTTGTAGGCAGGGTCCCCACCTGAGTATATGTGAAGGAACAGCCTGACTGGGCAGAGTATGGAGCTAAACTGTGACACACTCTTCAGAGAGGCCTCTGCCCATTTCACAGAGAGATCTGACTCTAGGAAAGCCATTTTCCTCCCCACATAGACCCAACCTCAGCTTCCTCAGGAGTGGCCATGATCTGAAAAAAGTGGACAAAGTCCTTTTCATCTGAAGGTAAATTCTGAAGAGGAACTAAATGAAGAGCCATCAGTCGGCAATGACCACAGCTGCTGGAGAAGTGAGTACTTCAGTGCTGATGGGTGTGGTGGGGGCCTCAACACAGCATCCACTACAAACAGCCTCTCTGGAAGAGAAGGAGCAAGAAGCCACTTGGAAAAGAAACTTAAGTCAGCTAAAAGGAGACCTCTAAAGGAAACTGAAGCATACTATGCTGTTAGAAATTGAGCATCGACTCTTTTATACCCTGCAACAACTTTTTGCAAAATGTTTTTAATCTTCACATTCAAATTAATATAGTTTTGGCTGCCTGATATGGATCAATAGTGTACTAAATATGGATTTATACACAAATAGCTCTACAGGCCTATGTAGTCAATAATATGTGTTATTAAAGCTCCCTAAATACATATTTACAGAGCTGAACCTAGAATCCAGCCTCTCAACAGTCCCCCAATGCCTTTTGGACCTCTGGAGCCCAGCCGCAACTCTATACAGCAGGTGGAAAAGAAGTAGGATTGGCAACGGCTGTGGGTCCAAGAAGTCTGCAAAGAAAGGTGTATCAAGTCATTTTTCCCAAGCTAGTTGAGAACTTCATAGCTTCATCTCTGGCACATTAATATAATTATTCCACTGATAGAGAGTGCCCTTAACCCCATCATTTTACAGATGAGGAATCGAAGAATATAGGAGGCAAAACAGCCTTTATCACAGAATAGGTGGAGAATCTCAGACCAGAGACCCCAGCTCCCATCTCCCTGCTCAGTTCAGTATAGTGGAGTCAGAAGGAATGTTTCAAATCCTTTGTATACCCCTACCAACTGAATAAACTAGAGCAACATGCTTTACCTCTCTGTACCTCAGTACAGAGAGCAATGAATAGTGACTAACTGGTGGAGTTCTAAAGTTTTAGTAAGATAATTCTCTGAAAGTATTCAGTCCAATATCTGCCTACACCATTCAGTAAAGATAAACCATGAGCACGAACATCATGCTGGGCCTTTAGCAATGGGTTTATGCTATGATCTAAATGTGTGTATCCACCAAAAATTCATATGTTGAAGCCTAATCCCCAAATGATGGTACTAGGAGGTGGGGTCTCTAGGAGGTATTTAGGTCATAAGGTTGGAGCCCTTATAAAAAGAGAGATAAAAGATGACCTCTCTCTCTCTCTTTCTCTCTCTCTCTCTCTCTCTCTTTCTCTCTCCTTCCCTCCCTCCCTCCCTTTCCCTCTCCTTCTCCCTCTCCCTCTTCTTCTCCCTCTTCCTCTCTCTCCCATCAACACTCTCCACAAGAGGAAAAGATACAGCAAGAGGGCACCCATCTGCACACTAGGAAGAAAGATCCACTAGTGCCTTGATTTTGACTTTCCAGCCCCCATACCTATGAGCAACAAATCTTTGTTGTTTTAGCCACCCAGTCTATGATATTCTGCTATAGTACCCGGTATTAACTAAGTTTGATTAAGTTTTTCTATCTGCCTCTCTACTTATTTCAAACAAGGAGATGTCTTCAGTATTCAAAGACCATCAAGGGCAGGATGTATCTTGCTGTCTCACCTTTTCAATAGGAAACTAAGACATCACTACTTCTTCTCTCTGGATACAGGTCTTCTTGAAGTTTCTGTTCTCAACCTTTCTCAATGGCAGAATGTGGCTCTACCCTGGTCACCTTCCCTAGTACGGGTAGAAAGTAGGAGTGAAGGCTTCTTGTCCTTTTTCCATGAGCCATAATGAGACTGGAACTGCTTGGGATATATTCACATATGTGTTCACACACATTAGTCTTACAGTAGCATGTTTGTTGTTGTTGTTAGGTGCCCTCGAGTCGGTATCCGACTCATAGCGACCCTCTGTACCACAGGGGAAACACTATTGTCGGTGCTTCTCTGCTGTTCATAGGGTTTTCAATGGCAGATTGATTTTTGGGAGGGGGTTGCCAGGTCCTTCTCCCAAGCCTACAGCTTCTGGTGTTCCCAGGCGGTCTCCCATCCAGGTACTAACGAGGCCTGACCCTGCTTAGCTTCTGAAATCTGACGGGATTGGATGCCACAGGGCTACGGCTGCAGGCACAGTAGCATGTAGAGGGCCATAAAAGACCTCAAATACCCTCCTGATATCCTCAATCCAAATGTCTCAAATGTCTTCATTTGAGATTCATATCTTTGAATAGCCTCCAGGTTTTTTTTTCTCCATGAAAATAGCACTACTTTAGATTAATTATATTGTCAGCTCAAAAGTAAATAGAGTCTTGAAATTGTGAGGCCTTTCTTGGTGTGAAAGAAATTCCTCACAGATTAGGAGAGTAATCTTTTCAGATATTCATCTAACAGACAGAATAAGATTTTTAAATTCCCATAGCAATTTTATAAAACCACAAGTTAAATTATTGTCTCTTCAAAGGAGACCAGTGGCCCTGAGATAGTCAGTACCAGCATCAGTGGCTTGGCAGGGCCAAGTTTGGGGTGCCTCTGGCAGGATTGAGAACAAGATGCTGCTTGGGGAGAGCAGGAAGGGTTTTGCCACTGCTGAACTGCCCTGAGTGGTCAGAACCTGGAGACCAGAATCCTGGGACCAGAGAGCAGTATGAGAACATTGGAGGATGATAGCTGGAGGAAGTGGATTTAGAAAGGCCAGACTTGACCCACTGCCCTCCCCGGTACCCCCGGCAGGTCAAGCTTACCAGGCTATGGAGCAGGCCATTGCAGAGCTGCCATGTGGCAATGGCCCACTCAGAGTGCCCTCCTTGTTCCCAAGATTGAGCAGAAAGGTAAATACTGAACAGAACCTGTCTTAATTAGAACCACTCTTCATCTCAGCTCAGCCTCACTGGCTGGCTACAACCAAGCACCCATTTCTCTCTCCAAAAGGTCAATTGAGAGGATGAATGTTTATGCTGAGGTTGTCTGATTGCCAGTCCATCACCTCCCACAGCTCCATGCCTTTCATGACTTCTCTCCACTCTCAGGGCCACCCCCTCACTTGAGTAGCTGAGCATGGCTGGATTGTCACAAATGATAAAGTGTTAGGCAGAGTTAGGACACTTGGAAGCTCCTCCTGTCTTCCTAGGGTTCTAGACTCAAGTGATATGATCATGCAGTGAAAAATCTTCCCTTCTCACTTGTCCATACCCATGAGAGAGGGTGGCCAAGAGTGGTGGAATCTGGACCATATCTCACCCTGGGGGAGACAGCCCACATGAGTGGATGTGGCTTCCCTCCTATATGCACCATCAGTAAAAATGCTAATCTGCCCAGTGAAAGTGGGGAATGAGCAGACAGGGGCCTGGACCATGGAGTCAGGGGGCACAATGTCTCTCATCCTTCTCAGCCTTGCAGAAAATCAGAGTCCTATGCAGAAAATTGCCTGTAGCCATAGTCCTGTCGCATCCGATCCCGTCAGATCTGGTTAGTAGTTGGATGGGAGACCACCTGGGAACACCAGGTGCTGTAGGCTTGGGAGAAGGACCAGGCAACCCACTGCCAAAAATCAATCTGCCATTGAAAACCCTATGAACAGCAGATAAGCACTGACAATAGTGTTTCACCTGTTATATACAGGGTCGCTATGAGTCGGATACCGATTCGACGGCACCTAACAACAACAACAACAACAATGCAGAAAATTGGGGTCAATTAGCCCATTGGACACATTTCACTGGACTGCTATCAAGACCAAATCAGACAATAGAAAATTAGATGCTTGTTAACACAGAATGTTTCTGATGAGGAAAAGGCCAGAAGTTAGGAGACTTCAGGTCTATTCCAGATGTTGGCATTAAGCAGCAAGATAGTCACCAACAAGTCACTTGGGTTCGCCAAGCTTTGATTTGTCTCACGGGGTTAAGAAGGGCTTTGTAGTCCAGATTCTACACATCCCTTCCAGCTCTGAATGGGCAGAAGAAGGGTATTTCATAACTCTGTGTACCCAAGGGCACCATATTTAAGATCTTACATTTCAGGTAATATTTAAATGCTTCACATTAATTCAGATTTCCATGCTGCACTCCTATACCCCACTGATGCCCACACTGTGTATCCTGGATCTAGTTTTACCCAGTTATACCTATAGGACTAGCTGTTTTCCTTCCCAGGTCACTTAAAGCCCTACTCCCCTCCACCATCCTATCTCTACCCCACAAATTTTTTTATTTTCTCAGACTCTCTGCTCCCTTGTGCACATTCTGATCTTGCCAGCTACCTGGATCACTCTTCCACTGCTCAGGGGACCTTCTTGCTCTACTTGTGTGAGTTTGAGCCCCTAGAAGACAGATGTCAAGTCTGCTTTGTTCCTCTTTGCAGTCCTAGTTTACAGCCAGCACCACGCACATGGTAGACATTCCATGACTAATATAGGATAAATAAATAAACAGATGAATGAAGAAATTAAAATAAAATAAATAAATGAAGAAATTAAAACCTCTACTTGCTTTTTTAATCTAATAATCATTTTTCACTTTCAAACAGCTGAGGGAGAAGATGAATATTTCTGCTAATATGCATCCACTTTCTGATCAAAACACTCAATTTCAGATTCCTGCCCAGCTATAGGTGGTCATTTGACTCACTTCTGACCAATGAGTGGCAAGCAGAAGACTAGTAGGAAGGATATCCAGGAAACCTATTGTTTGCCTGATTGAAAAAAAAATTAACATTCTGCCAGCACATAGTGCCTTTTGCCATTTGGAAAACTCCTTGCCTGAAACCTGGACCTGACCACAGGAGGTGGAATAGCCATCTTGGAACTACAGCAACTAAGTTCACATATTAAGAATGACAGTGAGAGAAAAGAGTCTGCGCTGATGACTTGCTTGAAAAGTTAACTTAGCTCTGGACAGCAGATTCCTGCACTATTTTTTATGGGAGAAAACTAATGTCCCTAATTGTTTAACCCACTAGGATCAGCTTCTGCTTCAGACAGTAGACAGAATCCTGAGTCAGCAATAACCAGAAATGAACAGTGTGCCTATTTATGTGTCCAGGAAACAGACATTGAGCACCTACTATGTGTCATGTACTATAAATATTTTTAATATATTGGAGTACAAATCTGAACACAACTCTGCCCATTTCCCTCAAAAGAAGGCATTTTTAAGTGATAAATACCTTATGACAGCTTTTCAATAATCCTTTTGGATTGTTCTTTAGCTGTTTTTCTTGCTTAACTTCTGGGAGATCTTTTCACATATGTCTTGTCTCTGCAACTAACAGGTTGAACCACATGAAATTACTATTGTTATAAATTAAAAATGTAAGTTCACTTGCTGTGATTTAACTGAAATGACACTCTTCTCTCCTTAATGTGAACCAGGGACTTTCCTCTGTGATCTCGAATTGACCCCCATAATACCAGCAACCCACAGGGGACTGTCCTCTTTAGGAAAGGAAGAGGAAGTTACTTCCTGCTCCCAGAGTCTCAGTTTTCTCACCTTTACAGTGGTAAGTTTAGATAGAATCTCTCTAGGGTTCCTGCTGATACCCATAACGTAGAGAGTAAGAGCAATGATTTGTCCCCTGAACATCCCCAAGGAGCCTGGCTATTCAGTGAAGGTTCCAGCCAGGTTCTGAGCACTGATTCTATCCATGATCCCATGTAAATAGTAAGAGCAGAGGTGGCTGGTGACCCAGCCGTCTTCTAGGGGCCTTCTTGTCATCCCTCTGTACATAATACCAGAAGCACTGGCCTTGTCTTTACATATTCCCAGTAAGAGCAGAAGCTCAGGGCAATGTCAGGAGGCACAGCCTAGGCCAGCCTCCTGGACCAGTCTCTACAAGAGACAGGCAGCTTCTCAACTCTGCACCTGCTTACACACACGCACACACACGCACACACACACACACACACACAAATGTATGCATGAGAACTGGAGCTCTCGGTAATGTACAAATATGAAACTCTGTGATGGTGACATTGAAGGTCATTTAAACTTTTGTTCCTAGTGACATTATTTTTTCAATAAATACCAAAAAACCTACTGGGGAAAGGGGGCAAAATGAGCTGAGGAGCACGAAAGAAAGAGTTTAAAGTTCCAAAGACCTGTGTTACTACTTAAATTCCAGTGATGCCCGTTTAGAATGAGGATGTTTGCACAGAGACCAAGCCAGCTCCCAGCATCTCCCACTCCCATCCTTGGGAACAGCTGCTCCCTCCCTAGTCTGTCAGCTGCCCTTCCCTGATTAATCCCTCTTCCCTGGCGAAGGTAGCCAGACCAGCAGCCCCACGCCCCCTGCCTTGGGCGCCATCTTGAAGCCAAATTTCTCTGGGTGAACTCCAGGGTGAGGTGTTTTGATGGGGTTAATTACACCATCCCCCATGCTACCCACAACCCAGCACACTGACAATTTGGCAAGCACATTACTGGTACAAGAACAATATGCCAAGCAGCTGGTGGCAGAGAACTCTGATTTATTAACAGGAATCCTGGGATGGCAGCCAATGTGCCCCTCTTTCCAGAGGAGCAGCAGGGCCCAGCAGTCAGCTGATATGCACCCTCAATCAGAGCCCAGCGCACATGCAGGAGACTGAAATTCCACAATTACAACTCCATCTCTTCATTCCTTTCAGGGTTGTGTTATGTATGTTATATCTAAAAGATGGCAGCCCTGCTGCGAGGGTACCAGGTTAAAACCTGGCTAGTCATGTACATGGGGTGGATGGATGTCTTTCTTTACTCAACCACCAGAGGTATGTGGGAATGGAACCCAGCACAAAAATATTTGGGTGGCACACACCTATAATCCCAGCAACTTGGAAGGCAGAGGCAGGAGTATCACAAGTTGGAGGCCAGAGGCAGCCTATGTAACTTAGCAAGACCATGTCTCAAGATAAAAAAAAAATAGGGAAGGATTAGGGATGCATGCTCAGTGGTAGAATGCTTACAAAGTATGTGTGAGGCCCTGGATTCAGCCCCTAGTACCACAAAAAATAAATAAATAAAAATAAATTTTTTAAAGGCCTAGGAATCATGTAGCAGAAAGGGGTCACCCAGGGCAATGAGAGGAAAGGCCATGACAGGAGAGGCAGCTAGGTCAGATATAAATAGCCCAACATCATGGTATTTCCAGAGCAGAGCTCAAAACTCCATTCTCCCCATCACCTCTCCCCGATATACACTGGCATCTCCTATGCACGGGCTGACCAGAGACCCTCTGACCTCCAGTGGCCACTGCACTGCTAGGGAACCCATAGAAGAGAGGTTAGTCTAAAGGAACCACCCGCCCATTCATTCATTCTTCCATTTATACTTCATCACAGACAAAAGAGTAGAAGTTGCATCCCCACCTCCCCAAGATGGGAATTGAGACCCAGTGAGGATCACGGATGTCCCCACAGAAGGAAGACAGAGTGAACACCAGAGCCTGCATCCTGATACCATGTTTGGTTCCTCGCCCCAGAAAGGCAACACTATGTTGTGAGGGGGTGAAATATCTAATTGTTGACTCACAATTAGCAATCCACTTAACTCCTGCAAGCTTCACTAGCTTCTACCTGTAAAATGGACCATGGGCATTAGCCCACCTCACAGATTTGTTGTAAGTATCAAATAGGATGGTGCATTTAGAGGTCTTGTGTAAACTCTTAACTTCCATATGTACAGAAGGGATCATTGTTATTGTCAGGCATACCAGGTATGATAGCCAAGGCAATGCAATCCTGGTGAACAGAAAAAACTAATTCAAATACCCTAGAGTGGAGCTTCAAGCTCTGCAAACTGCAGGCAGTAGCTATCAGCTGGAACTCAAGTGGCCTTGAGAGCGGAATGAGAGGGCCTGCTTTGGGCTCTAAAGTCACTATGAACATCTAAGCAAACAGTCTCCAGAAATGATATGTTCTGTAGTGACAGCTACAGCCCTTGGAGGACAGCACTGCCCAGCTGTGTTCCAAAAACAGGGATCCTGTCTTCCAGATCTGCCCTGGCCACAAACATATGAGGTGACTTGGGGCATCCCCGAGGCTCAACTTTTTCACTGATAAAGTATACAACATCTGCTCAATCCACTCATGGCTTATTGTGAGGTGTTACTAGTATCAGTACCAAAAATCAACATAATTATTTAACCCATGATGACATAAGAAATATACAGTTGGTCTCCACAGTTGTCCCTACAGAATCTAAAACTCTTTTTTTTTTCTTTTTTTATTGGAAATTTTTAATGTACACCTTAATGTGATTCGTTCTGACATGCTTTTCATAGTGACATTTCCATATATGCATTTTGTTGTACACTATTCATATAGGTACCCCTTACCCTATTATACCCTTCCCCCATCCCACCCCCCATCCAAAAACTCTTGTAATTTCCTGAGTGATCAGGGCAATGGGTGCATATTACACAGAGCTCCTAAATCTCTTCGAATTTCCTGTGTCCCTTCATCTGGCTACTCATCTGCATCCTTTATGATGAACAAGTTAGTGTAAGTGAAGGCATCTCCCTAAGTTCCATGAGCCATTATAGTAGATCACTGAATCTGAGGAGGGTGCTGTGAGAGTCTCTGACTTTACAGGCAAGTTCAACTGAAGAACGAGTACAAGCACCCAGTCCTTGCAGCTAGCCTCTTGTGGTACGCTATGGGGTCTGCACAACTACAAGTAGTTAGTGTCAGAACTGAATTAAACTGAACACTCAGTATCCACACAGAACCGAAAGAATTTCTTGGTGTAGAAAACCCACACTTCTGGTATCAGAAGAGTTGTGAGTAAAAAAACAAAACAACAACAACAACAAAAAAAACCAGTTTATATTTTTATCCACCATGTCTGTGTTCAATGCCCAAATGTCTACTTTCTCTTAACTAACCAAGTGCTATAAACTCTATTCCAATAAGAAGCCATTACCAGTAAATAACCAGTGTGATATAAAATCTGCCATTGCCAAAATCAAGCTGGTAAATCAGAGGTAGTATTTATAAAGCTGGGCTGGGATTTAGCTCAGTTGGTAGAGCACTGCTCTGCAGTCTCTGAGGTCCTGAGTTCGATTCCCAGCACCGCAAAAATGGGAGAAGGGCATGGCAATCCACTCCCAATGCAATCCGGAAACAATCAGCCATTGAAAACCCTAAACAAGTCTCTCTATGAGTCGGACACGACTCGATGGCGCCTAACAACAACAACAATTTATAAAGCTAAGGATTCCCTCCTTCTTGCCATTTCTCTATCAGGTTATTCAAATGGGCATCCCCATCCAGTTCCACATCCTGGTTTGGGCTCACAAAGCAATCAATTTGTTGAGCTTCTATTGAAGGCAAGACACAGGACAAGTGCTCCTTGAAGACCAAGTAGAATAAACTTTCAGTCCACAGCATTTGTTCATTTTTAGTGTAGGTGATTAAACAACTGATTTTTTAAAAAAGGAGCTCCAATGCCTTTGGTTAGGCACATTACTATAAATGATTTTAAAAAGCTAATCTCCTAATGAGTTGAGAATTTTATATTGATTCAATAATTACAAAGCATATTGCAAAATCAATGACAAATACTCCTGAAATTCATATCGATTGGATAACTCCAATAAGACTGTGTTGAACAGGGATGATACATTTAAGAGTGTAAATGTGTGTTCATATTAAGGCATTCGGTAACAAACAGAAGCACAAGGGTGGACCTCAGGCCACTTGGAAGGGACTTCCTCTGCACACTCGTTCCTGCTCTTTCTACACACTTGGCTCTGGCTTTCAAAGCTGCTGGTTAATGAAACATAAGATTATTACTCCCTTGTGCATTTAAGTTTTCAGGTCTTTATACAATAATTAATTAGGATTATGTGACAAGAAGAGAATTTCCACTAGGAAAAGAAAAACTAATAATACTGCTTTAACAAATGATGCTTAAACTCCTATTGACTCAACTTAATTTATTTAATCTTTCTACCTAGACCACCCTGAAGGTAATTATTCACTTTAAATACTTTTAAACCAGTATCTTTTAAGTCTGGGATTTCTCACGTAGCCACTTAGTGTCTAATAAAGTAGGCTTCCTGGGAATGAGGGTTTCAAATTATATTAGAAATGGATAGGTCCTTAAAACACATATGCAGCAGTTCTCAAAGTGTGCTCCCTAGACCAGTACCCTTAGTATCACCTGGGATCTCATTAGAGATGCAGATTCTCAGGGCCCAAGCTAGACCAACTAAGCCAAAAATTTGGAGGTAGAGCCCAACAGCCTCTTTTTTAACAAGGTGATTTGGATGTGGACTAATGTTTGAGAATCTCTGCTGCAGATGATAAAGATTTTCTTGGGCATTTACTACATGCCTACAACTATACTCCATGTTGTGTAACACAGGAGAATATGTGGTCCCTTGTATTGCCCTCAGGGAGGCTGCAATCAGGGAAGGGTATTAAGGTTTACATAAAACACTTGATGCTGTCACCAACTAGCTTCAAACTCTTGGCATCATTTAGCCCCCTTGGACCTGTTTCTTCATTCTTAAGAAGATGAAGTTGGCTTAGATAATCCTTCAAAGCTGCTTCTACCTCGAGCTTTCATTTTATCAGCCTATAAATTTGAGAGAAATGCATTTGTTCACAGAAGTTCCACACCAGCAACGTGATTTGAAATGCAAGAAGAGATCTTACCAGTTCCCCGGTTAATGCACCTCTGGAATGGACCATCAGTCAGGGTTCTCCAGAGAAACAGAACCAATAGGAGATGATGATGATAAATAGATCAATAGACCTATTGATAGATAGATTATAAGGGATTGGCTCACACATTATCGAAGCTGAGTCATCCAACAATCTGCTATCTTTAGGCTATAGAACTAGAACAGCCAGAGATGTAATTCTAGTCCAAGCCCAAAGACCAGAGTGCTGATGGTCTTAGTCTCAGCTAAGGGCAGAAGAAGACCAATATCTCAGCTCAAGCCATCCAACAGAGACAGTCAATTTCCCTTCTTTCACCTTTTTGTTCTATTCATGCTTCAATGGTTTAGATGGGTCCCACTCACATGACTCACCCAGAAATCATGGTCAGCCAAATATCTGGGCATCCCATGGTCCAGAGAAGTTGATACATAAAATTAACCATCTCAAATAGATGGCCTCTGATCTCCCCTGTAAGAGTCATTCCTCTGGGTTTGAGACACCCTATCTCTGGAAATGTGGAATGTCATGGAGAGGGGAAGGGAAGTTCCTCCTTCTCCTCTGGGATTCCAATATGCTCAACCTGGTGAGAATCACTGCTCCAGCTGGTTCCTGCCTTGTTGTTGTTGTTAGGTGCCGTAGAGTCGTGTCTGACTCATAGCAACCCTCATAGGGTTTTCAATGGCTGATTGTTTCGGGATTGCCTCAGGAGTGGATTGCCATGTCCTTCTCCCATTTTTGTGGTGCTGGGAATTGAACCTGGGACCTCAGACACTGCAGAGTGGCCCTCTACCAACTGAGCTAAATCCCAGCTCCGGTTCCTGCCTTAGGACTCTCCAAACCCAGGCCCTGGAGCACTAAGAGGCAAAGAGGCTTCTTTGGGACTGGTGGGGAGGGAACTGTGTGACCAACACTTGGGTGGTGAGGAATATCATTCATCTGGCCCTGAACTGTGGAAATTTAAATTCCCTGTGATAGAGGGACCAGGTGAAAGAGGAGGCCCTGGAATAAGATCTCTACCACCTACAGTTGTGCCCCAGGCTTCCCCCTTCTGGCCTTTCCTGATCACCTTGTTTTCTCACCTTTGCACACCTCCCACCACACCTTGTTTTGAGGAGAGAAGGCTATTTTCAATGCAGTGAATGTTTCACAGACTAGCCTTGAAGGTAATCTCCCAAGGGGCCCTTCTGACTGTCGGGGTTCGGCTCAGGCCCAGCAGAGGTCAGAGCCTTGCCCCAACACCAAGTGGGTATCAGGGACCCACTGGACCAGGTTGGTGTGGTGGCCGGAGGTGCCAAAGAAGGACCTTGGGAGACCTTCTGTGGGAAACAGGAGAGGGAAGTTTATTGGGTTGCTCCCCAAGTGAGGGGCAACCAACAAGCAGCCCCTATCAAGTGCTAGCTCCTGCAGGCTCACTGATGGTACAGCCCAGCCTTAAAGGTACAGCTACAGGCAGTTGATATTCTGCTGGGTTGGAGGTCTGGTGGTCTTGATTCTCACAGTTCGCCTTCTCTGCCTCCCTTCTTCCCAAGGATGGGAGGAATTGGGAGGCTCTTCGTGACTTTCTTGTAGCCTTCAGCGCTTCTGGGCCCCTGGTCTTGATGCGTTGGCTTGCTAGATGATCTTCCACAGGATTGGGGAGTGCTGGATCGAGGTGATTGGGTCCTGACAGCAGTTGAAGGACAGGGAGAGATGAAGGGGTGAACTGAGGTCTGTGGGCCTGCTTATATAGGCTCCCAGAGGGAGGTGTGTACTGGGGATAGCCAATCAGGGCACATTCCTGACAGGTACGGCAGGTAAACTGTCATACCTGCCAGGTAGGGTCAGTTATTTAAATGGGGTGATTTTGGGGTGCAATGGGGATTGGTAGGTAAGGTGGGCAAGGGTCCAATCAGGTAGGGTAACTTAGGAGCCAATCAGGGGGCTAGTGGTAGCCAGCCAAAGTTGAAGTGGTTGAGGCTGGGTCAGGCTAGTCAGGGGCCATCTTTGCTCACTCCATGGGAGGGGTATGAGTTAGTGAGTGGAATGTGGCCCTAGGGTCACCTAGAGGTCAGTCCCTCAGGCTAGTATGAGGGACCCTAGTTATCCGGTGCATTTTTAAAATCCCTAATATGTGACATGGTTTACATTAGAACATCATCATTGAAAAGACTTGAGACTTTCAAAGGGGAAGGGCATACTTATCTAGAAATGTGCTATAAAATAAGCTATAACAATGACTCTTTTTGATAGTTATGGCATATTAGAGTTAGCAATTAATTATATACTTTTTAATAGGATAATGAATGATTTGTTCATTCTTCTATTCATTAAGATTAGAGCCAAAACTTGAACTGAAGGTTTTTGCCCCTTGAGGCCAACTCTTTCTATCTCCATCACTGAATGAGGTCTCCCTTAGAGCAGGAAGAAGGGGCATAAGAAGATTTTCCTTTATGCATGTCAATTGGGCATTATTGTTCATGAAAATATGCCTTAATGGTAAACATTTTTCATCAAAACTTTAAGATGGAAATTCGAAAATATGCACTAGTCCTAAGGCTTTTCCAGCCATGTATCCCATGAAAGTGTTTGTATCTCTATTTGAGATGCTGTCTTCTCAGCTCCAAGACACAGCCAACCCCAGGAAAATGCCTAAGATCCTTTTGTCTCAATCCTCCCTTTCCCCCTCAAGCCCTTTGGGAAATAGCTACACAACTATTTGATCCTAAGGGATTTGATGTTGAAAATAGCTTTTCTATCCTATCTCAAAATTATGTGAACATTAACAAAAGGCAGAGCCCTTACCCAAAAAGTGGTGAAACTTCTGGCATCAACAGCCAACTAGCTGGAGAAATTTCTCAGCCACTGGGTGGAGGGGAGTCCCTCATGCCCCCAGTAGGTGGGCATAGCTGATCTTAACTCTGCTGGGTCACTGTCCCCTTTTGACAAGGCTTCCCTTTTAAACAGCCCAATCGATATTCATTAGGCACTTCCAACTCCTGATCTCTCCTTAACTGATTTATCCACCATACTATAAAACCCATTAAAAATTAATTCTCTAATAGACAGCTCAAATTGGCTGCTCAGAGGTTCCGGACTCAGGGCAGATGTTCGTTGCCTCTAGGAGCAAAGACCCAGAGGCAGCATCTAGCTCCAGACTCACATGGCAGGAGACTCCATGAGCAGTCCTGGTGATGTTCATCTGTCCCAAGAAAAGGACATCCAGACATCTTCCAAATGGGAAGGGAACAGCTGATCTGGTCTTCCTACTCCAGGACTGGACAATAGCACCTTTGGGCCATACTCTGCCCACAGATGGGAGCAAGGAGGATGGATGATATTCTTTATACAGAAAGCCCATCCCTGCCAGGTGGTACAGCCCTGTCCAACCTTTCCTGGAACAGGTGGAACTTTGCTGGCTTCATACTTGCCAGATATGTTTCCTTCTTCTTTCTCTCTCCAGCTTCTGGACATGAATATTCCTGAAAGTCCTCCTCTTCCTTTGACTCCCTTTCTTTCTCAGCATCCTCATGATTCCAGCTACCACCTTTTATGCACTCATTGATTCAGCAGGTAAAGTCTATGTGCACAGCACTAAGTGTCAAGTGCAGCACTCAAGGTAGAGATGCCAGGCCACCCTACACTCTTGTCTCCAGTTCTATGGAGGAGAAAGAGCTGTAAATCAGTTCTTTTTCCTCCATAGAACACGAGATCACAGTGAATTGGGAGGAAGTAAAAGGTTGTGGAGGCAAGGGAAAGAGGTGCCAACTCAGGGGCAGGGGAAGAGGACACAGGTCTTCTGCAGGAGGCGATGAAGTTTGGTCAGAGCCCTGCAAGGTACTGTGGGAAGAGGCCAAGGAGACACACTTCTAAGGGCCAGGCCCAGGGAGGAGAGAAAGCTAGGTCCCTTCCATACTGGGGAGGATCTCCAGGTGGATTGCCAAGCAGAGGGGTCAGAGCTAGAGCCTGCGAGATGGCAATGCTACATGGCCACGAGTGTGGAAGGTGAGAAAGGATCCTTCCCTGATAGAGGAAGATGGTCAGGTTTGTTTTTTAGAAAGGTCACTGGAGCTGGAAAATGACAGTTAGGGCT
>VMDO01009648.1:37500-76148 GCA_007922755.1 Pedetes capensis
GCTGAATCAGTGAAGCAAGGGCACAGTCTTCCCCACCAAGGTCGCCATGGAAAAACGGCATGTCTACCTGCAACACAAACCTGGATGTCAGTGAGCCAGAAGAACCTAGAGGTGGACAGAGGGAACAGCTGAAGGAAGTGGTCCGGTGTCAGCAGGATGGAGGATGCCACACTGCTTGGTAGAGGCTGGAGACACTGGGATGTGCATTGAGGTTTTTGAAAAGAGAAGGTTGTGTTTCCATGGATGGGCAAGAGAAAGAGATTCAGGAAAGGAGGAACAGTGTGGGCAAAGATGTAGAAGGGAGAGCAGCACAAGCCAGGGTCAGCTGTCAGAGGAAGAATGAGGGAAAGACAGCGGTTGGAGCAGCGGAAGCATGGGAACCACAGTGCTATTAATGCAACCACCCAGCTCTGAGTTCTAGGTTGGCAATTCTCCATCTTCACCTGCTACCTGGACATCTAAAGAGGAAATGTAGTGTCACATCCAGCATGGGCTTACACCAAGAGGAGCTGTAAACAGGCAAAAAGAAGAGAAGGAGGAAGGGAAAGAAGGAAGGAAGAAAACAGCATATGGTTGAGATCAGATGAAGTTTCTTCTCCAAAACCCACTACCAACTAGCTGGACAGTGGAGATTACATCACTTACGGGCTCAGAACCCAATCTATCAAAGGAGGCAGGGGTGGGAGCTGGGCACAACAGGATATCTGTAATGAACCTTCCAGATGTAGGTCTCATGAATCAAGAATTTGACGTATGTATATCTCACTGGGCGGTATCAACCGCCACTTGGAAATTCAGCTCTGCGTTGGGGTAAGTGGTTGATACAGAAAGAAAAAAAAAAAAATGAGGCTGCCGCTTCTGTCTGAATTCTCCTGCTCTAAGTAAATTAGAGCCAGATGCCCAGTTCCTCATCGCTCCATCAGATGACTCCACGGAGTAATTATAATACTTTATGGGCATTAACTCACTGATTCTCATCATGCCCTGGGAGGGAAGCACTCAGAATCATTATCCTCCCTGTGCCCAGGAAGGGGGAGCATCTCATTCTCTCCATGTGTGCATCCCGACAGCACCTGTCCCCCGAACACACTGGAAGGGGAGCGCCAGGCCCAGCCACGCTCAGGGAAGACGGATGAGCAGGAGCCAAAGTTCTGGGGAAAAAAACGAACACCGTGATGGTGAAGAGAGGCAGCAAGAGGGAGGGAAATGGGCCAAGGTGTTTGAGAGAGGCAGAGAACCGATTACAAATACTGGAATCATCTAGGCTTGGAAGAGGGAGGGAGGGAAGGAGAAAGCACTGAGCCAAGCTGGGGGCCTGGTGTTGAACTGAGAGGGAGGTGCTGTCATAATGACAGGGGGAAGGGGTAGCCCTGGGGGCTCTGGCTGGGGCCTTCAAGAAAGTGCCCACCAGCTCTTCTGTTCCCCTATCAAATCTTTTCCCATTTAGGGGCAAATCTTAAGTCCCTCTTCATCCCACAAAATCTCACATTGCTAAATTTTAGATTCAAAGGCAACATCGTTGATGCTAGGTGCCATGGAGTCCAGTCCAACTCATAGCAACCCTCACAAGGTTTTCAATGGCTGATTGTTTCAGGATTCCTTCTGGAGTGTATTGCCACGCCCTTCTCCTGATTTTGCTTGCTGAGGGTGGAATCCAGGGCCTCAGAGACTGCAGAGCGGCGCTCTATCAATTGAGCTAAACCCCAGCCCAAAGGCAACATTACAGTTTAGTTAACCTCCTTCTTTTACTGATCAGGCAACTGAAGTCCAGAGAGGGCAGAAAGTGACCCAAGGACACAGGAAGTAAAGCCTGTGAGACTGGATCCACCAACTCCCACTGGCCTGAGCCCCCGCTTCCTGTCTCTTCGATGGAGTCCTTCTCACACTTAACAGGAACCATATCGCCTGGGACTTGATCTTAGCACATTCAACTCATTCATTCTCTCTCCAAGGAAATCGGGAAACTGTTAAGTGCCAGACCATACGTTGGGGCACACTGGGAGCCTAACCCAGGCTCAGGCACACAGAGTGGGGAAGGTGATATCCAGCTTCAGGGGAGCAGGTGCAATGGGCTACGGCAGGGCCACAAGATACAACCGGTTTAGAGCGAGAAGTGCCCAAGCTCCAGAAAGAAAGTTTTAAGATATTTATAGGAGAGACACTTGGAATCAGCTAGAGGAAAAAAAAAAAAAAGACTCATTGTTAGGTGCTGTCAAGTCAGGTCTGACTCATAGTGATCCTATGTACAACAGAAGGAAAAGCTCCCCAGTACTGTACCATACCCAGCACTATGTCAGTGTTTCTCTGCTATTCATAGGGTTTTCAATGGCTGAATGTTTCGGGATTGTTTCAGGGGTGGGCAAACAGGTCCTTCAACTTTTAAGGTGCTGGGGATCAAACCCAGGGCCTCCAGGAGGGCAGAGCAAGCACCCTACCTGCTGGAGTTCAGCTTAGGCCTGGTGGAGGTCAGAGCCTTGCCCTGACACCAAGTGGGTGTCGGGGACCTTCAGGATCAGGGTAGGAGCTTAGCCAGAGGCTCCAAAGAAGGACTTCGGGAGACCTTCTTACAAAACAGAACAGGAACTTTTATTAAGTTGCTCCTCCACAGAGAGGCAACCAGCAAGCAGCCCTTTAGGAGCGGCAGCTCAGAAGCTAGCAGCATGGGATGCTGCTGCTTCAATGGTGTTACAGCTCTGAGATATTATGCTAATCAGCTCTGGTGGTGTTTAGATAGTGCCGGAGGTCTGCTGGTCTTGTCTCTCACAGCTCGCCTTCTTTCTCCCCTCAGACCCAGGCTTGGGAGGACTTGGTGAGCTCTTTGTGTCTTGCTAGGTGCCTTCGGCTCTTCAGGGTCCCTGACATGGCATCTTGATTGAAGTCTGCTGGTTCAAGGTGAAGGGGTCTGGATAACTGGTGAAGAACAATCGGGGTGAAAGGGGGTGGCCAGAGGCCTGTTTATATATGTTACAGGGAGGAGGGTGTGTACTGGGAGTAACCAATTAGGGTGCATTCCCTGACAGGTATGTCAGTTTACCTGCCATACCTTCCAGGTAAGGCAGTTATGCAAAATAGGTGAATTTGGGGTGCAATTTAGATAGGTGGGTAAGGTGTGGAATAGGTCAAAGATGTTTCTCTAGGAACCAATCAGGAGGCTTGGGCTGACCCATCAGAGTAGAGGTGGTCAGGCCAGGGCCTACCTGGTTAGGGGCCATCTTTGGTCACTCCATGGGAAGGGGAGGAGTAACCAGGATGTAGGCCAAGGGTCACTGGCCCTGGAGGATAAAGGTCAGTCCTCCATGCTGAACAGAAAGACCCTGGCCAGGGGGTCGTCTCTAAGAACCCCCAGCATCTACCAACTGAACTAAACTCTAGCCCAGACAAAAAGAGACAGCAGGAGAAAAAAACAATGAACAGCTCTATTACCGTCACTGAGAAGACCACCAAGCAGCTCCAAAGACATTAGGGCAGAGGAGAAGCTAAGGACACCAGAGTTTCTGTGCACCTGTGAGCAAGGGCTGCCCCAGAGCTCTTCTTAAGGCCCCGATCACTCTGTGTTCGCTGGTGACAAATGGTTTTCAAATGCTTGTTCAAGGTGAAGCCTGTCCTCATATTCAGACAGCGTGGGGCTTAAGCACACAAACTCTTGAGCCATTGAGCGAGGCCACCTTAAGGACAAAGCCCAGCTTGACCACTTCCCAGCTCTGAACCTTGGATAGGCTCCTAAGCCACTCTGTGCTTCCATCTCTTCACTGGTAAAGGACGTGATAATTGTGCCTGCCTCTTAGAATTATGTGAGTTACACAGATCAATAAACATCCACTCAGAAAAAAATCCTGACATTCATTAACTGGGGGAAGGGGGGTGAACCCAGGGCCTTGTGCACACTTTGCAAGCTTTCTCCCCCTGAGCTGCACCCTCAGCCCCTTTTTAACATTCTTTACTTTAAGACACACAGACTGACATCATCTGAGCTAAGTCACACAGACTGCCTCTGGCTTCAAACTTGTGATCCTCCTGCCTCTGCCTCCCTCGTTGCTGGGATAACAGGTGTGCACCACCACGCTCATCTCCCTTAGTTGCTCTCTAAGACAACTGTCCCCAACCAGAGACTGGTTTCATGGAAGACCATTTTTCCACGGACCAGAGGTCGGGGCGGGGGTGGTTTGAGATGATTCAAGCACATCACATTTATTGTCCAATACAGAGGAAGCTTCGCTTGCTCACCTGCCACTCACCTCCTTCTGCACAGTCCAGTTTGTAGTTGGGGACCCTGCTCTAAGAGACAGTTGTTAAGCTCCCATTAGATGCCTGGCTCTGAAACGGGTGCTGAGGATATACAGGTTCACAGAGCCGAGACCCCATACACAGGGGCTGGAATCCAGCAAAGGCACCCACCAGCACGGTAGCTGGGGCACAGCAGAGAGACCGCTGGGCAGAAGATTTTCTCCTACACATCAGCAGCACCTCAGCTTGGAAGGGGCTGCCTCTGCTCTGAGCACTCCTTAGGCCCTGGGAGACTCAGCAACTTGTTATAAACCCTAAGATTGACCCCGTACAACAACCCACAAGGGGCTTCTGTTCCGTCACAGAGCATAGAGGCATGGTTGGAAGGAATGTGCAGAGGCTGTGCAGTCGCTTGAGTTGCAAATGTTGTCCAAAAGCATAACCAGGCAAGACGCGCTATTCACACAGCACACAGCCAAGTGTAAGCGTGTCCCTCAGGTGATGGACTAGGAAAGGGCTGTCTTCCTTCCTCTTTCCAGAAGTTTATAAAGAACTCAGGGAGGAGGAAACCAAACCAAACCATACAAGACATGTGAGTACAGACCCAGCTCCCTACAAAAGCCCACTCATCAGCTGCTGCCTGGGTCCAGGGCCTGGAGCGGCATGTCCACTTCAGCCCTATGGCATTCTCAAACAGGTGGTCACCTATATGAAAGTCAACATTGGAAAGTGTTAACCTGTCTACAACTCTCATTTGAAAGGTGGAAACATCAAGCAATGCAGAGAATCTAGTGCCCCATGCTGGACAGAGCCAGGCCCCAAAGCAGGTACCCAGACCCCTGGAGCCAAAGTCTTCCTGCCCACCCAGACGCCTGTACTAACCAGGTGCCTTATTGGTTTGCTTTTCCGGATGTTCAGTCCCCAGTGAGAGGGGAACTGGAGTGGCTCAAGGAAAAGAGGCTGTGGGCTCAGCCAGATGTGCCAGCAGCTGCCGCGGTGGCTCATTCCGGAACTGGGAAGGTTCCTGCCCCAAGTCACTGCCTCCACCAGCTCTCTACAGCTCATATTCCTTTCCCAGGAGACAGAGCTTTCTCAAAGGGAGGCTAATAGCTGAGGAGAGTGCTGGCCACTGCTTCCTGTTGGAGGACATCACATGGACTTGGGGTTCACCCAAGCAGGACACATAGGAATATCCCCCACTTCCCCATGCTGCCTCTGTGCTGGGCATTTGCCCACATCACCTTTTTCAATCCGCACAATGGCGGCTAGTGCTAGCCCCGCTTTATAGATGAGAAAACTGAGACTCAGCATAATTAGTAGTGAATTTGCCTGAGTCACCAGCTCTCCATTAGCAGGCCCAGCATGTTAGACCCCAGGCCTACCCTGTTGACCACTTAGCTCTTTCTGTCCTAGTCTCTCCCCAACATCTTCTTCTCTGCAGGTTGAGGAGGGGTGAGCACTTGAGCTTCTAGTGTTCCTTGGGTCCGTGTTAGAGAGGCTCTTCCTCCATGGGCAGATGAGACAGATGGTGAACAATGAGAGGTCCAAGAATACCACACAGAAACCAGGACCATGCCTCCAGGACCAGAGGGGGGACAGCATGCAGGGCAAGCGGGCAGTGCCCAAAGAGGTGGGTTAATACCAGATGTACAGAGAACAGGTTGACTTGGTTTGGCAGAGAGGGAGATAACTCAGAAGAGAGGGCAGAGCCAGGTGGAAACTTTCTTTCTCTCCCCTGGTTCTTACTATGTGTCTACTTATTCTGCCTGAGCAGATAGCTTTAGCCTCCTGTACATGATCTGATTTCAAATTGTATCAGTAGAGATGATTTTTCTCTTTTCTTTCTACCTACACAGAGCCCAAGAGTCAGTACCACTATGATATTGAATGCCACAACTCACAAAGGTGGGGAGTCCTGTTTGTCTGGTGCCAGCTCCTCCATGAACCTCCTCTCTGGGCCACCCCCACACTCACCAGTTGCCCCCTCCCCTGCCCTCTCCCAGTGACTCACACCCAAAGGCAGATGCCCCCTCCTAACTGTCCACACCTGCCGTACAATAGATAGCAGCTCTAAATAATTAATGGAAATCATTTTGTAATGCGCTGACCCCTGAATGTTGCACATCACTCATTCTGATACTCCTGCTCTCCTCTGCTCCCTCTCTGTCTCTCTCATTCCGACAGCTCCTCCTTCCCTCCTGGGCTCCCACCGAACACCCCATCAACTGACCCCCGCATGTCTTTTAAGCTACATGATGCCAGCGATGATGCTCCGCCTCTGATGTTTCTTGGGTAATACCATGGAATGCTGCAAAAGGCTTGTATGGGGAGTGGTGATGTTGGGGGCCTGCCCCGACTTCAGCCAGGGCATGCCCAAAACTCTGGCCCACAGGGATGTCACGCAGAAGAGTCACAAGCCTGGAAGAACTCTGATGGCAGGCAGGGTCGCCATCCCCTCCAGGGGCTTACCCTCAGGCAAGGCAAAAAGCTTCAGACAGGAAATAGTAATAGATCTGTACAAGTACCCCAAAGAATTTTCCTTTCCCTGAATTTTGTGCAGTGTTTTAGAACGGATTGCCTCTTGTGTACCCAGGCCTGGGAAGGCTGAGATGGAGGGACACAAGAGAAAACTGAGTCCCCTTCCCTGGGTGCTCATGACCCACTTGGGAGAAAGGAACTCTTAAAATCATTACAGAAAAATGCAGAGGTTGGGAGCAATTCTAGAAAAACACATTAGAGGTGTTTCAAGTTACCTCTGGAGCCAGGAAATGGGGGGAGTAAGAAGAAAGAGGAAAAGTCATGTTATTTTCTTTTTTTTTACAGACTGTCTACTATACTTTTTTCCACAATATAGTACTTTCTAGTTTGTTACAATTATTACTTGCTAGAGCAACAACTTCTAAGCTCCTTACATGTAGAACCAGAATTTTGAAGTCTATTATTTTTCATATTTTTCAACAACTTTATAGAAAAGAGACCAAGGTCTGTGTAGTGTGTCTTCTCTCTTCTGTGTTTGCAGCATCTAGAATATTCTCTGAGCAGCTGAGATGCTCAACCAAGCATTGGTGGATGTGGAATATAGTGCTATTATTGTTGTTAGGTTGTTGTTGTTAGGTGCCGTCAAGTTGGTATCCGACTCATAGCAACCCTCTGTACAACAGGGGAAACACTATTGTCAGTGCTTCTCTGATGTTCATAGGGTTTTCAATGGCAGATTGATTTTTTTTTTTTTTTTGGGAGGGGGTTGCCAGGTCCTTCTCCCAAGCCTACAGCTTCTGGTGTTCCCAGGCGGTCACCCGTCCAGGTACTAACCAGGCCTGACCCTGCTTAGCTTCCGAGATCTGACGGGATCAGATGCCACAGGGCTACGGCTGCAGGCAGTGCTATTATTAGGTTCAAATTAAAAGTGAGAAAGAAATAGGGGAGGGGAGACAATGACCACTAAAAATAAAGCGTCAAAAAGGAGTCAGGAAGATTTTGATGAGCAGCAGTAAGGAAAGGATGGTCAGGAGAGACTGTGTGCCTTTGTGAGCATTTTTGGATGGATGGATGGATGGATGGATGGATGGATGGATGTCTCCACCATGAGCAAGATTTCCCATTCCTTATAGCAGGAAGCAGATGCCCTTAGTATGGTACCCACTGACAAGGCTTCAGAATCAGGAAACACCAACCCTTTCATGTCAGCACAGTGGGTGCTGCTGGTGTTGGTGGCCATCCACTCACATGGAACACATAGAAACCAGGAACAGCTTCCACTTCTGTGCATCAAATGGTTCTAATTCCCTCCTTTAAATTCCCCAAAGTGTCTACCGTGTACAAAAGCTTGGGCTCTGCATCATTTTTACTAATTTACCAACTAACTTTCCATCTTAACTAGCATGATTTTAATTAACTTACCCACAGCCTTTGGAGGGGGTTTGATAGAAGAGAGGGTGGCT
The DNA here is from genome assembly GCA_007922755.1 of Pedetes capensis. Lineage (NCBI taxonomy): Eukaryota > Metazoa > Chordata > Mammalia > Rodentia > Pedetidae > Pedetes > Pedetes capensis. Next base: position 45,666 of record VMDO01009648.1, read on the forward strand.
AGGAGCACAAGAAGGCTCTCATCTCCCCTCCTCCCTGTTGCAACAATGCACTTCTTCATCTGCTAACTGCTTCCTAAAGGCCTCCTACCAGAGGACTTCCCTCCCAGGAAAACAATGGGAATAGTGGGTGATGGAAAGGACAAGGACTTCAGAGGTACACCAAGGCTGCATGGCTGCCCACTCCCTCGCTTATATATGGTGTTTACCTGTGCCCAGGTGCAACTTCCTTACTTCTAAAAGGGGAACACAATAGCACATTATTAGAGTTAATGGGCTGTTTAAGAGTTCAATGAGGTAACATATTGGAGGAAGACTTTAAGTAGATGTGAGTTTCTGATTTCTTTTCAAAAAAAAAAAAAAGCAGACTCGAAACCAATGGTCCAATGCTGTTGTTGTTGTTGTTAGGTGCCCTCGAGTCGGTATCCGAGTCATAGCGACCCTCATAGCGTTTTCAATGGCTGAGTGTTTCGGGTTTGCCTTGGGAGTGGATTGCCAGGTCCTTCTCCTATTTTTGTGGTGCTGGGAATCGAACTTGGGACCTCAGAGACTGCAGCGCAGCGCTCTACCAATCGAGCTAAATCCCACCCCTGTTGTTAGGCACCGTCGAGTCGGTATCCAACTCATAGCGACCCTCATAGGGTTTTCAATGGCTGGGATTGCCTTGGGAGTGGATTGCCAGGTCTTCCTCCCATTTTTGCAGTGCTGGGAATTGAACTCGGGACCTCAGAGACTGCAGTGCAGCGCTCTACCAACTGAGCTAAATCCCAGCCCTGTCTAATGCTAGCATGTGTTAATTCTGGGTAGGTATAGACTTTATACCCTATGCACATTTCTGTGCAAATTATGAAATAGCTCATAATTTGAGGACAAAAAGCCTTGCATAGTGAGAGCCCCGGAATAGGGAGGCAGTATCTGTGTCTCCTCTCAAGGGAGATCTGCTTGAAACTGCAAATGATGTGAGGGGGGAAGCCAGCAACACCTCCCCACCTCCCATGGAAATGGCTGGTGTGTGGCCTGGGTTACATGTACCTGAAGCCTTCCTGGCACCTGGAAATAGGAGAAAGGGAGAAGGCAACCCATGAGGACAGGCTGGTAGCCCTGGAGACAGAATAATGCTGCATAATTTTGGCAAAACCAGCTCCTTCTAGCACAGTTTCAGGCATGCAACTGGCGCTCAATAAATCTCTCACTCAATAAATTCCTGCTATGGATCTGATCAGCCAAGACAGACCGGGTACAGCACAGGGAGCTGAATCTTCTATTTCTGTGGCATCACCTCTGGTACCTGGCACAGGACCCTGCCCACAGACATCTCATGTCTTAGCATTACTGTGTACTTTATATCTCTTCCATGACAAGGAACAGGAAGTTTCCTTCCCAATCCTATGCCACCTCCTCCTTCCCAGGAAATAGGAACTATAAAACATGAAGCTCCTTGGGGCACAGCCCAAGTGCGATATGAACCCCATTCAGTAGTTTTTGAATAAAACAACAGGAAAAACAAATTGCTTTTCCCCCAGTTTGAGTCCAAATAATGCCAGCCCCGAGACTTGAAAACTCCAAGCCCTGGTGAGAGGCTGGGATAATTATACTGACGAGCTTCCAGAAGATTGCCGAGAAGTAATGAAGCTGTAAACAACACAACCAGCATCCTTTTCTCCCAGGCCCCTGTTGATTTTGGTGAGGTTCTTTTTTTCCATTTTTGCAAATCCCACCCTTGGCAAAACTGTGATGCCCCGAAGCTTGGGCTTCTATGATCATTTTAGCCTTTACCATCCCCCTCTACCCTCTACTCACTCCTTTCTCAAGCACCTCGTCCATTCCTCCAGCCTCAGCCTCTCTTGTAATATGAGAATGAGCATCAAGCTAATACCAGTTTCTATTCAATTCAGTGCTTATACAGCATGGAAGGCTCAGTACTTGTCATTACTGCAAAACAGATAAAGATGAGCAACGTCTCTTTCCTGTCCTACATCCCCTGATGGGTCTGATGGTATAGGGACATATTCCCCATTAAATGAAAGTGAAGCAAAGCCCATTGAAGAGGCATAAGGGATCGAAGGGCAGGAGCTGGAAGATGCACCTTATTCTGGAGAAATCTGAAGAGATTCACAGAGGAGGATGTACTATTTGAATTGGGCCCCAAAATGTAGACTGACTTTGGCAAGTACAGACAGGTCAGTGTAGAACAGTATGAAAGAGAGAAGGAGAGGAGAGAGTACCAGGACAAATGTCAGAGAGATACAAAAGCCAAGAACATGTCAGGAGAGTAGGAAATTGCCCTGTCTATGCAGAATGTTGGCAGGTTACAAAGAGTAAAGCATTTTAATTATCCCCATTGGAAATGGGGAGCCATTAAAGGCACTATGGACATAGAGTGTACCCATCATTTAGGGTCTCAGCAGGTTAAAAGAGTGATAAAGTTATTTGGAGAGAAGAGAAAAATGCTGGACCTATTTAAATGTCTCACAATAGATGGAACGTCAGGCAGCTCCAGGAAACTTGGAGAAATAGTCATACTTTGTCAGAGATGTTTTTTTAAAGCTCAGGTAACATTTCTTTAGGGCTTGATAGAAGCAGGGGAACCACAATGGGCATTTATATACATTGTCTCATGGATCCTAAAAGATTGGGTTCTCTTCCACCATTTTACAGAGCAAGTTGAGGCTCAAAATGGTCCAAAGTCACAGAGTAGCATATGGTGGGACTGAAATCTGGACTCACCTTGCTGCAACATCTATGACTTTCCCATGAGTCCTTGCTATTCTGGGGACCTCTAATGTCTTGCATGCACACAACCAGTCTCCACTCTGGCCTTCTGCAGCATGGACCAAACAGAAGCCAGGCCCTAGTCAGAAGGCAGCTTTCATTGGGGACAAGAACAAGGTCCCAGGAAAGTGGCTTGGGAAGGAGTCATGGCCTGCAGTGGAGGTCCCCCAAGAGTAACCAACTGTGTCACTTTGGCCAAGTTACTTTATCTCCCTAAACTTCCTCATCTATAAAATTAGAATGAAAGCTGTAGCTGAGCATATTGGTGGGTAATCCTAGCACTCAGGAGACTGAGGCAAGAAGATTGACGAGTGTGAGGCCAGCCTGGGCTATACAGTGAGACCCTGTCAGAAAGGAAGGAAGGAAGGAAGGGGAAAGAAAAAAGAAGAAAGAAAGAAAGAAAGAAAGAAAGAAAGAAAGAAAGAAAGAAAGAAAGAAGAAAGAAAAGAAAGAAAGGAAGAGAGAGAGGGAGGGAGGGAGAAATAAAAGAAAGGGAAAGAAAGAGGAAGGGAAAGGAACGGAAAAGAAAAGGAAGAAAGGAAGGAAGGATGGAAGGAAGGAAGGAAGAAGAAAGAAAAAAAGAAAGACAGACTAGAGCTGTGATTAGAAAATTATTCTGAGCAGCAGAATCATTTCTTCAAAATGAGATGCTAAATGAATCACAATAAAACAAATAAAAATGGGACTTGTTGGCTGATGCTTGCATGTAGGTAGGGAGAGCAAAGGTCCAGATATGATAGACAGGTTCTTCAATTCCCACACTATATGTAGGAAACAGAAATGCAGAGAACTAAGTAAGGGGCAAGTTACAGGTCCACCCAGAGGCAGACCTGGGATTTCAAGCCCAGGCAATCTTATTCAAATCCTGCAATGCCATCTTTTGCACCCTCCTAATTACATTTGCAGCCATGGCACTTCGGAATCCAATCCCACCTGATCTCGGAAGCTAAGGAGGGTCAGCCTAGTTAGTCCTTGGACGGGAGACCACCTGGGAATACCAAGTGCTACAGGCTAAGGAGAAGGACTTGGCAATCCACTCCTGAAACAATCCTCTATTGAAAACCCTAGGAATAGCAGAGAAATACTGACAATAGTTCTGGGGATGGCACAGTGTTGGAGGCTTCATTTGGTTATACATAGGGTCACTATGAGTAGGACCCAACTTGACAGCACCCAGCAACAACAATCTTCCTAGAAAGAGCCAGCCTAATAGTTCATTTAAGATGGCACATTTACAACAAGCCATCAGACACAAAAGTTAAGGTTCATAATGGCAATAATCCCTCACATTCGCCCATATTGAATTAGAGAATGCTAGGTATGCAGATATAAATATAGACTTTATTATACCACATCACAAAACAAGGGAGTTAATGTTGCTGGGAGAACATTCATTTCCACATTTCCTTACTTTTGCATGTCTTAATTTGCAACTTAATGTGACATTATCATAATTTTTTGCATTATGTAATGATTAAAGAGAGGCATATCATATTTATTGATTTATTTGATTTATTTAAAATGTAACCATTGCCCCAGGGCAGGTGCATGAACAAAATACAAACGCAATAGTTAAATTGAATCCAGCAGATAAATTCCTCATTAGGAAAAGACATTTCAGAACCAACAAAACAATGAGAAATGTCTTCTGGCATCCTCAGGAGAGAAGGAATCTGGAGAGGTCATCTAGTCCAGCCCTCTGCCTCAGGCAGAATTGCTCCTAACCCCCCAAGACCAAGGACCAACTGGTTTTTCTGATAATCTCCAGAGAGAGCCACATTCTGCCATATTCTCCCACCTCTGTCTTCAATTCCAAGACCAATAGATCTCTTGCCTAGGTCTATCATACCTCTTTGCCCCTGGAATTCATGCCTCCAATATCTCTGGCCTTTAGTTTATAGCCATCCCATTCTCAAAATCCATCCTCATTCCAGTTCTTTATCCATTCCTCACTCCACACCCTTACCTCCTAAAAACCCACACTAGAACATTGAGTCCTCATCACAGAATCTCAGTCTTCCAGGGAGAAGGGGCACTGATCCAGTGTCTCATAGGACCAGGAACTGCTTAGCATCCAATCCTTGCTAGAGCCTTCAGAAGTCAAAGCATCCATGGTTGGAATGGGACTCTAATTCTGAGTCTGACACTACGGGGACACCCACTCCCTGTCCTCCCAGTCCAGCCTCAGAGCTCATTCTTTTCTCCATTCTTTTATTAAAGCATAGAATCTTGGATTGAATTACACAAAGATTGTGTCTCAAAACCCTCCCTCTGCTCAGGAGCCCAAACAACCAAATATCCCGTGCAGCAAAGAACCCACGTCCCCTCCAACCCTATCAGGGTTCTCACTATTCCTCTGTGCTTCTCCTGAAAGGCTACTGGCCATTGTCCTAAACAACTGCCATGCTTTAGTTCCCCACCCAGAAAGTTGCCTTGCCTTTTCTTTTTTCTTTTTCTTGTTTTGTCTGTTTTGTTTTGTTTTGTTCTGGGGATGGAACCAAGTGCCTTGTGCATGTTAGGCAAGTGTTCTACCTTTGAGATACCTCCTCAGTCATCTTTCATTTTAAAAATAATAAAACCATTACCACCAATAACACAATTCCTTTTATTGAAGATGATGTTTACAGAGTGGTTACCACACGGAACTAGCTTTAGTCCCAGTCCTCTCTGCTAACCAACCACTTGTCTGCTCTTACCTTTTAGGGCACTGCCTAGAGAGGCAGTTCACCCCGGGGCCTATCTAGGCCCCTTGGAGGACTGAGGCTTGTTCCCCAGACAGTCACCTTTGCCCTACATCCGGGAACTCAGGGTCCTCGAGCTCTCCAAGATGGCGCTGGCATCTATTCCCTTACCTCAGTCCCCTTGACACCGATTGGCTGTTTCCAAACCCCAGAACGGCACCTGATTGGATGATTTGGGAATCACCCCGATTGGCTACTTTTACAAAACCAAATTTGAATATCCCCTCTGATTGGCAGAAACCCATATGGGGTGACTGCCTCTGATTGGTCCCCAGCGAGCCCCAGAAGAGATATAAGGGCAGTACAGGGAGCAGTCTGGGTCCATTCCATCAACCAGGACAGACAAGGAAGAAATAAAGAGCTGTTGGAGAAGAGCACTCAGGGTCAGCGTCTTCACTGGAAGGAAAGAAGCAAGGAGCTGCCATGGGCAGAAGCCTCTGAGCCTGCCTTTCTCGAGGCTTCTCAGAGCAGCTGTGGGCATAAGCCTCCTTTCCAGGCAGCACAGCTCCTGGGTGCCTGGCTCCCCCTCACCAGAAGACGGGGCTTTGGTGGCTGGTTCCCACTCATGGCCAGAGTGAGTCCAGCAGCAGGGCAATGCCCCACATTACCTGAGTCAACCTTTCCATTTACAGAATGGACAGAGGGAAGACCCAAATTAGTTATCCAATTATGCCTTCCCACTCCTTTCCAAGAAAAATCCCAATAAGATCATCTCCCCAGCTGGATTATAAGCAGTTTGAGGCTCCTTCTCAGCATTAGTAGTTAGTACTTTCCTTCAACACTCCTACTATCCAGACAGCATCTCACTTTCCAGGGCACTGTCTGGCCAGAAGGAGCCCATCCTAGGTGCCACACTGGTTCCATACTTGCTCCACTGAGGCATCTGGGGTGGGAAGGAACACTGAGGAGCTGGAGCTTGTGATGACCTGTCTGGATCCCAGCCTACTTACGTTCCCAGGGATTCCAGTCCTCGGTTACAAGGGCTTAGGAGAAGAGGGTCCTCCTGAGAAAGTAGAGGTAGAGATTACCTTGACTAATGTTGGGGGTGGACTGTGGAGAGCCAGAAGAAAATCTTCCAAGTGAAAGAATAAGCAAAGAGCATGCCTGCCAGGAGTGGTGGCACACACCTGTAATCCTAGCCCTTTGGAGGCTGAGGCAGGAGGATCATGAGTTTGAGACAACTCCGAGCTATGTAGTGAGTTCCAGGCCAGCCTGGGCTACATAGTGAGACCCTGTCTCAAAACAAATAGAGAAGAAAAAGAAGAAGAAGAAACTATTGCAAGAAGAGAAAGATTTGAGAAGTCACAGGAGGAATGTAAGGAGGCTTGTTCACTAACCTTGAAGGTTAGATTGAAGCCCCTGGGCAAAATCTGCATGATAAAATTAAAAAAAGAGAAATGTTAAGTATTGCAATTAATCTACAAAGAGAGAGAGGGAGAGAAGGTGAGAGGGAGGGTGAGAGAGAGAGAGAGAGAGAGAGAGAGAGCACCAAACATGAAGAACAACAGCTTAAATTAAAAATATATGGGGGTAGACAGGTTTTGCAGTTCACCACAAACTCACTATGAATTAACAATGTAATATAATTGCCCAAAGAAAAGCTAATTAAAATCTTTATGTGATATTAATAAAAACCTAACTTCTATATTGAGGAAAATGAAGTTCCCACTGTGTGGTCTGTGTATTAGATAGACCACATCTACTTTTCTGGTTTCCTCTCCCAGCCTCAATGGAGCATTGAATCTGGCATGCAGCTGCAGAAGTGGAGTGAGAAAATGCTAGAAGCCTCCCTCCCTGAGGAATGCTGGAATTAGAAATCCTTGGGGATTTCTTACAAGAACTTCAATATTCTTTGATTAAACTTATGACTTTTCACTTGCATAGCAGTTCCCACTGGCCTCATTGCGTCTCTCTTCTGAATTCTGGGAATTCTTATGTATAAACCATAAGTAGAGTGTGTAAGTGGTCCAGCTGGGGGCAGAAGCCTTGCTTCCGCCATTTCTCCCCTTCATATAAAGTGATGCTCTGATGGAAGAGAACTCTTTTAACAGCTCCACTTTATCTACCATCCTCTGAACATGGCCTCCAAAGCTGCCTGATTGGTTTTCTCTTGCCTCTAACTTCCTGCCAACGTTCTGACTTATTGCTTGGAAACATCTGATGTGAGGAAAAAAAGTGGGGTCCTGAGTCATTGCAGTACGAGCCTCCTTCTCTAAGAAAATTTCTACTGCAGAGGTTGAATGGAGTAATCAGGAAACCAGAGTGTTAGTAATGGAGCCACAGCCTCCCAATCAGACTCAAGCAAAAACAGCAATTTTTTTTGATGGCTAAAGGGAGTTTCTGAACATTCTGACCCCAAAGACACCAAAATCCCAATGAACCCCATCTATTTCATTCAAATCTGTATATTAGTGAGCTGTCATCACTGCAGCAGAAAAACCAACCCAAACAAACCAATAGAGCAAGAAGTTTATTGGAAGCTCACAGTTAGAGGATCAGTCCATAAAGGTGACAGGGCGAGCATGGTGGTGGTAACAGCAGGGTCTGTGGTAAATGACCTTACAATATCATAGGGCAGGAACCACAGAGCATTTGGAAGCCCTGGGTAAAATCCTCCAAAGGCCCATCTCCAGTGACCCCTTTCCACAGAGCTAGATCCTGCCTCCCAAAGTTTCTGTAGCCTCCAAACAGCACCACCAGCTAGGGACCAAATGTTAAAGGACATGACTTTTAGGGGATATTTTATTTTCAAATTAAGACAAATCTGCATGTCTGAACATCTAGAAAATCTTTCTCTGTCTGCTCACCCACAAAGCATCTCTTAAATACCCTGCATCTACTCCTTCCTATGCCAGGAGCATAAAGAATAAAACATAGCTCTTCTCGCACATTGCTGGTAAGAGCATAAAGTAGTTTGGTTACTTTGGAAAACTGTTTAGTGGTCCATAGGATCTGAGTATCTGCACACCCTGTGGTCTAGCAATTGCAGTCTTAGGCAGAGGTCTGATAAAAATGCATACCTCTATTTACCAAAAGGCATGTGCTAGAATATTCATAGCACCTCCACTTATAATGGCTGAAAGCAGAGACTATCCAAATGCCTATCAGCCTTAGAGTGGATGAATGAATACATTGTGGTATATTACCACAGTGTATTATTGTACAGCAATGAGAATGAATAACCTACAACCACACACAACAGAACAAATGAATTTCATAACAAAATACTGCATAAGAGGAGCTACATGCAAAAGAGCACATACTATATGATTCTATTTACATAAGGCACAAAACCAAGGAAACCTCATCAGTGGTTGGGAGTCAGAGTGGTGGTTTACCTTGGGATTGGCTAGGATGGAAGAGGACATGCAGGGGCCACGCAGGTGCTGCTGCTGCTGAGCAGCTTGTCCTAGGCACTGGTCATGTGATATGTTCAGTTTGTGAATATACAGCAGCTACATTGTTCTGGTATAAGTATCTCTGTATGTGCATGTTAAACATCAATATAAATTTAAACAAGAACAACAATCTAGCCTGGTAGCAGTGTATTGAGCAGACAAGACATAGAAGTGCTAAAAGGTATAGTCTTAGTTGGCTCAACCTGCCATAACAAAATACCATAGGCTGATAGTTTAAACGACAGACATTCGTTTTCTCACAGTTTTGGAAGCTGAGGGTAGAGATCAGGATGCCAGCATGGTCAGGTTCTGGTGAGGGCCACTTTGCTGGCTTAAAGATGGCTGCTTTCTTACCATATCTTCACATTCATGCTGGAGGAGGGGGACGGGGTTCTCTGTCTTCGTATAAGGCCTCCAATCCTATGGATTGAATCCTTGCCCTTATATCCTCATTTAACTTTTACCATCTTCTAAAAGCTGTCTCCAAAGGTAGTCATTTCTCAGTATCCATAGATTAGTTCCAGGATAGCTCTCAGATACCAAAATTCAAAGCTGTTCAGATCCCTTTTATAAAATGGTATAGTATTTGAATATTAACTGTGTACATCCTCCCATGTACTTTAAATTATCCCAAGATTACTTATGCTATCAAATATGTTGTAAGTCTATGTAAAAAAATAGTTGTTATACTGTATAGTTTAAGAAATAATAATTTTAAAAAGTCTATATGTGTTTGGTACAGATGCAATCATTGTAGGCCTAACTACATAGTACATGTCAGCAAAGACGTAACTTTTTTGTTTCCAAATATTGTCAGTCCTCTGCTGGTTGCAATATATCTGACAGTGCTTCTCTGCTATTCATAGGGGTTTCAATGGCTAATTGTTTAGGGAGTGGTCTGCCCTCCCCCTAGTCTGTCTAAGTCTGGAAGCTCAGCTGACACTTGTCCATCATGGGTGGCCCTGATGCTATCTCAGATACTGATAGCATAGCTTTCGGTATCACAGCAACATCCCAACAAGCTGACAGACATAAGGGGGTGAATCCTTGTAGACCTATTTATATTTATGTTTGACATTTATATTTGGCAGCATTGGAGATTTAGTTGAGGGAACAGAGGTCTAGCTTGTTATATCCTGGCCTAACAGGTAACTCAAGACAAGATAGGTACCCATACAGAAACCACACAGATGCTGCTGAATGACGGGAGGCAAGGAGTTGCTGTAAATAGCCACATCACAGGTTGATAGTCATTCTAAAATGATGATAACATAGCATTAGGAGTTACCCTCTGTCAGTGTTATGCAGCCTCCTGGCTCTCCCTCCAACACTCTAGGATCAGACAGATTCTTAACTGATATCACAAAGACCCAAAACATGGCGAGGAGAAGCCCCTCTAAATATTGCCTTCCAACTGGAACTCTTGCTTACATGTGTGGTCCTCTAAAACCCTCCTTCCAAGAGACTCATGTCTTGGAGAGAAGGGTCTTGTCCACAGCCCTCTTGTCAGGGAGTGGGCATGGGCTGCTGCTGACCTCTAAGCTCTGCAGTTGTCTTCTGTCCTCTTGGTTTCCTCCTGCCTCCCTGGCCTCTCTTCCTCTGTGTCTTCATGGGCACCCACTCCTCTGCATGGTCTCTGAGTATTAGCCAGCTCAGCTCTCAGCCTGACCATTTCTTCTCATCTCCATTCATAGACACAGAGATGTGCCACACAGAGTTGCCCCTGGGAGCACAGTCGGCAGTCAGCCCTCAGTCATTTGTCCCTCTGTGACTGCCTCAGCTGCAGAGAGCCACATGGCCCCCTTCCCCGGGCAGCTCACAGTCAATGGCTGGTGAAGGCTATGAAGACAAAGCAATGGCAGACAACTCTGCTGAACCATTTCAGCTGCAGAGCTCCCCACAGAATCAGCCAGGCTGTGATCAGCATCACAGATGGACTTCTCAGCAGCAGGGACTCTTCCAGAGTATTCCATCTCAAACTACCAGAATGCCACAGAGATGGAGTGCTGTGGCCCCCAAGACATCCTTCCCACAATGGCACTATCTGCTGGGTCTGCCAGAGCCTGCCTTTTCCCCATGCCCAACCTCAGAGGTGGCCTTGGCCTTGGCCTCAGTGCCCTGATGTATTCCTCTTTTGTATTCATCTTTTGTTTTATAAGCTTCCTCCCCAGGAAGTAGAAGATATTGTTTACTGAACAACTCATTGGAATCCATTGTTCCCCCTACAGAGCCGGTTAAACAAAGAAAGGGCAGGGTAATAATTATCTGTGTCCAGATGGCAGCCAGTAGCCGGGTCTGAAGGAATTAGATTTCCCTGCTGGGCCCTACTGGTGCTCCTAGGAAACCTTTCACTTTCTCCCCAAGGCCCACCCCCCAGATCAACTCAATACAGAGTCTGATCACTGGGAAGCAGTCCCTTGTGGTAGTAGAAAATTGGATGGAAAGAAACAAGCCACCTCAGGGCTGAAGACCAGAGTTCTAGTCCTCTGTTTCTCTGCTGGGTGGAAGAGCTAAGGCAGCTTACTTACTCTCACTCAGTTTCTTCCTTCATAAAAGAACATAATGCTAGATGCCTGTTTCAGTAAGGGTATGTTCAGCTGCAAGTAACCAAAAACCCCTATTCACCTTGACTGAATTCATAAGGAAAAGTGTCATCTTACTGGGCAAGGTCAAAGGCAGCACCTTCAGCTTGAATTCAATGATGTCATGGAGACCCTGTTTCAGCTCTTCATCCTCATTGTCAGATTTGATTTAACACTTCCTCCTTCATATGCACAAGATGGCTTCCAGGAGCAATAGGGCTGTGTGCTTCCTTTTTCCCATCCAGCAGAAGAGAGAGGAATCTCTTCCCCTGGCATGAGTTCAGTCCTTCCCCTCCATCTGATTGGACCAACCAATCCATCCCTGGACCTATATTCACTGTTAGGGGAGTGTCCGGCTCCAACTGACTCAAAGGTCTTGATGATCCTCCTCTGAAGGGGATATGGTGTCAATCAGGTCAGTTTAGGAGAAGAGTGGATGCTTAGAAGACTATTAACTATGTCCCTCACATATCCTGCCTCTTTCACACACAAGAATGTAAATTCTTTAGCAGATTCACCATTTGATATCCCTGGGCACTGCACAAAGTTGTGAAAGTCATCTGTGTATGCAAGTTGTTATGAAGAGCAAAATGAGAATAACTGGATAAATGCCAAGTCATATTGGAGGATATGCCTTGCTTATAGTGTTTTGTTTCTGAGGCACTTGATTATCCTCTGGATTTGACATGACATATTCATGGTTCCTGCATTTCAGGGACTTCATCATCAGTTACTATTGGATACTCACCCAACAATCAACCAATTTCCTCTAATTACACACAAGTGCACGTGCACACACACACACACACATTTAATTATTGATGGCTATTAGATCCTCAACTTTGTTCCAGTGTCACTCTCTACAAGGCCATATGTTCAGGAAAGGTGACCCTACTGTCTAGACCAGCAGAGAGCCAATCATGGTAAGTCTAGGCCAATCACAGTTGTCTCAATCCTTTGGACAATAATTAGTTTAATGTAGACATATGATCAAATCTTAGCCAATGGACCAGAGAAAAAGTCAGCTGGGGGACTTCACCTAATAGAGAACTAAGTGTAAGGAAACATCTTTTTACTGGAAGTCAATCTATGGGAATGTCTGGAACCACAGCAGTTATCTGTGGTCATGAGGGAAACTGGTAAGATGGGTCAGACAAACAAATTGCAGAGGCTGAAATTTCATTAAGCTACCCTAACTCTGGAAACCTTGTCCCATGATCTAATAAACCTCTTGTGAAATATTAAATTTAATTTAGTTTAATTTACTTGTAGTTATCTGCAGCCAAAAGCTTCCTACTGACAAAAACTTGGCATCAGGTGTCAGGTTCCCTGATCCTAAGTAGGACGATATTCTCAGTCACAACACAAATTAGCTGCCTCAATTGAGTTCCCAACAGAAAGCCCTAGAATGTTCATGAAGCTAATCAAGAGGATCAGTTTGACCCTTGAATCATGTTCATGGAATATTATCAGCAGGAAGTAGGTGGATCATTCTATCAACTTGAGGAGGAGCAAATTGGAAATAAATGAGACATGAATTCACTCAGAAGTTTTCTCTGCTTTTGGCAGACAAGAGCTGAGTTCTCAGTATAAGGAAGCTCCAAGCACAAGAGCATCACATGCAAGAGTTGGAGAGGACGCTGGGAATCCCTCAGCTCATCTCCCCACAGTAGGGACTTTGCCTCCCACCCTGACACTGAGACTTACGATGCTCAGGTTTTTGTTCCAACCTTCTATTAAATAAATTGTCCTGAAGCAAGGTGTTCACTACCTTGAGACTCGGTTGCCTCATTCAATAAAGGAGCTTTGTAATCCATCCTGGTGTATCTAGAAAAGCTAATGAAAACAACCTACATTTCTTGATATGTCATATGTATCAGACACTAACCTCAACATTTACATATTTGTTGACTCATTGAATCCAGAAAACATCCTACAACATGAGATTATCATTACCTCTACTTTATAGAGGAAGAAACTGAGGCATAGAAAAATCTAAGTAACTTGCCCAAGATCACCAAGTAAATGAAGCTGGGATGTGAACTCAGGCATGTGGATTCAGGCTGTACTCTGTCTTGTGCTGCTATATGATACCACAGCCAATTCAAAAGATCCTCCAAGAAACGAAGCCCATTCATAATTGCCGATGACACCACATCATTGCTCCTATTGAGGCTCGTTTCTCAACAAGAGAAGCCAACAGATGGTCCTCTCCAACAACAAGCCCCTGAGATGCTGTGCTTCAGAGCACAGTGACACCCTCAGGCTTTTCTGCCCTCCTCCTCTGCCCATCACTTCTCAGGAGCCAAGGAACCTGAGGCAAAGACTTGGGCTGCTTCTCTGAAACCAGGGTCCACTCCTGGCTTTTCAAATTCTCTTGCTCTCCTCCTACATGTCTTACCCCATGTGGCCTCATCTTTACTTTAACCCAATGTATGAGAAGGAAGGGACCAAGAATGATGGAAGTGCGGTGCATTCTAGTTAGATTGTGTTCTTAAAAGCTGAGAATTAACAATTACACATCCCAGGCAAGTTACTCTAAAGGCATCCCAAAAAGTCTAATGTTACTAGGGAAAAAAAAGTGCAAGAACATTCTGGATCGTTTGACATTCTATCTTCCAAGGAAACAACACAACAAGTCACCTAATAAGGAATTATTTTATAGGCACTGATCAAGTCCTCCCACCTCCTAATTCTCTGGATTCCTGCTCTCCAGGCCAAATCCAACCCTAGTAACTTTCTGGACCCAGCAGGCTACAATGAGCCCAAATGAACTTAATGAGTTTTTCATTGCTCATCTCTGCCACAGCCAAAAGGAGAAACACTGCATGGCAAAAATTTTACACCCACACGCATATGCTAACCAAATAATAAATATTTCTTGACTCAGGTGTTGTCAAAATCAATCAATAGGAAACAAACTCTCCTGGAGTCCGCTGACAGGAAGAAGACAGGAAAAGGGCAATGACTTCCCCACCCCCCAAAAGTGAGAAGCAGTTGGAAATGGTCCATGCTCCTGGGCTCAGATTACCAGCCCTAATTTATCATCTTCCTCCTATATCCTTATATAAGTAGTAATACAGATCACCCCAGCCAATTAATCAATCTGTAATTAGGAACTGACACGAACATTTACTACCATCAGGCATAATTTATATGATTACAGATGATTAAATAAAATGTAATTGAGTGAACAGGCAATTTGTTAAGCACATCTAGACACAGCCATATCACCTAGGGCTGGAAGTGTCTTGAGTCCCTTCCAACAGCAGGTTAGGAGGCTGGTTCTGGGAGAAGGGCCCTTGGGGTGACCAGAGGAGGGAGGAGATGATACAGACTCCCTAGAGGACCCAGGTAGGCAGTGGAGGGGAGCCAACCCACATGGATCTTGGAATACATTAGTATCCAGATTTTTTCTACATGAGGCCACCTGGATATTCAGCACTCATCAGACTACAAAGAAGAAAAAAGAAGAAAGATAGTTTAAATGACATCCCCTGGAGCAAAACTATGCATGGAGTTCCCATTAGAATTGTGCCCACTGTTCACATGAAGGATCCCTCACTCCCTGCAGCCCAGAAGCATCATTCTGGGGACATTTCTAACTGTGAAGCACACAGTCTCCAAAGACAAAATGATGCCCAGCAGGAAATTCCCTCATTCCTAAAAGGGAAATTTCTAATAACATCAATGCCAAATTCTGCCTTTATCACTCTTTCTCCTCTTACATTTTGATTTTCTCCTTCTTCCCCCATTCCAGATGTAAACATCTTAAAGTTAACTTTACCCTATGTTTATTATGACCCCGGTACCATGCTGAGTGCCATCACATTAAGACTTCCAAAGTTAACAAATAAAAATGCAAGATAGCCAGGCAAATTTAAGCTCAGATAAGCAATGGATTTTTTTTTCAGTATACATATATCCCAAACAAGGCAACTTTATGTCACATCTGTTATCACATAAAGTCCTCAAAACAACTTAGGAAGTGCAGTCTACGTGTTTCAGGGGAGGAAACTGACTTCAAAACCTTTGCTTTTTCTGGTCCCTCCACCAGGAAATCTCAGTCTCCTCCACCTTTTCTGGGTAATGATGCTCATCCACTGAAATTCAGGAAAGGCTTTACCTCTCCTGGTAAACCATTCCCCTTCTCTGATCTCATAGACACCTATTCATACTTCTGTCACAGCACTTAGACCATTGTTCAATAATTACATTTCACATAATCCCCACACATACAACTGGAGTCCTTCTAGGCCTGCCTGCATTGCATTCATCTTTATGACCACATTGCCTAGCTCCATGCCAGGCACACAGTAGACCATAAGTGCTTCTTGAACAGATAAGAGTTGCTAAGATTTGCCTAGGCTCACATAGCTGGTAAGTTATGGAGCCTGAATTCAGTCTTGGTTCCACCAGACCCTAAAACTTACATCACTAGCACTATGCTGCTTCTTAATATAGAACACATGGCCCTTGCCCACAATAAACATAGGCTGTAATTGAAGGAGCAATGAACCAACAAAACAATGGAAAGAACATAACAGAAGATGGAAATAATGAGTGTCTATTTCAGACACAACATGGTGTTGGGAGTATGAGAAGAGATTTTGAATTTGACCAAGGGACTAGGGAAAAAAAAACCTTGACCCCTACCTCACACCATACACAAGAATTGATTTTAAATGGATTATAAAAGAAAATATTAAAAACTAAAAAAGTAGTTTCTTGGTGAATATCTTCATAATTTGTGGCTAAGCAGCAGTTTCTTAAGGCACAGAAAGCAATAACTATAAAAGAAAGCATTGAGAAATTGGACTTTATTAAAATTTAACTTACCATTTAAGAATAAGCAAATCATATTCTGAAAGAAAATATTTATCAAACATGTGTCTGACAAAAGACTGGTACCTAGGATATATAAGAAGTCCTACAACTCAATAAGAAGACTAAACCCAAATTAAAATTGGGCAGTAGACTCAAATGCCTCATACTACATGAATCTGTTTGTATAACATTCTAGACAAGGCAAAACTTTAGGGACAGAAAATAGGCCAGGGTTCACCAAGGGTAGGGGGTGGAAAGAGGTTATACACTACAAAAGAGTGCAAGAAATGTACTTGCAGTGATAGGAATGCCCCATATCTTGATTATTATGGTAGTTATATTACCATATATACTTGCAACATTTATAGAACTATACATCTAAAAGGCATGAATTTTACTGTATGTAAATTATATATCATTAAACTCAACTTATGAAAATAGGCAAAAGATTTGAATAGATTCTTCACAAAAGAAATGTGCAAATGGCTGAGGCACTTGAGAAAATTCTCAACATCCTAAAGTCATAAAGGAAACATAAATTAAAGCCACAATGTGATACTGTTTATATAGTCATCAGAATGGTTAAAATGAAAAAGATCAACTACTCCAAATGTTGAAAATTATGTGGAACAACTAATGCTCTCATATATGTTGGTGAGAATGTAAGATGGGACTACAACTTTGGAAAGTAGTTTGAAAGTTTTTTATAAAAGAAAACATAGACTTACCATATAGTTCAGAAATTCCAGTCCTGTGAATTCACTCAGGATAAATGAAAATATTCACAAAAAGACTTGTACAAGAATATCCATACCAGACTTATTCATAATACATGCAATGCAGTGAAACATGCAGTAGCATGGATGAACCTCAACATTATACTGAGGGGAAAAGAGTAGTCTTAATTTAAAAAGTTCCACAACAGACAAAATGAATTTTTGAAGTAAAAAGTCCCTGATTGGACTGGAGGCTGGGGGCTTTAGGGAGTGATATGATAACACTTTCTGGAGTAGTGACAATGACATATATCCTGAGGGATTTGAAATGTACAATTTTAGGCATTGGTAACAGTCATCAGATGATATACTTTAAGATTTGTGCATTTGATTATGTGTAAATTTTACCTAAAAACATAAATAAATGGCATACAGGCTGCTATGGTTAGTTGTGAAGGATACTGAAGTCTGCAACTTACTTTGAAATGTACCCCCAAAAGGTATGAAGTAGTGGGTAGATAGAAAGTATATACATAATAAAGCAAGCCAATTAAAATACTAATAGTAGAGTGTACATAGTAAGAAACAAGGATTCACTACACTTCATTCCATTTCTCTATGTGTTTGAAAATTGTCATAACCAAATGTTGGAGAGAAAAAAGTAAAGGACATCCTAGCAGAAAGTATTTCAGAGATAAAGACAGAAAGGCAACCAATTGCCAAGCACAGGTAGTAAAAAAAAAAATGAAAAAATGAAAAGTTCAGTGAGGTAAGAATGATATTACTATCCTTATAATCATATGCACTGAGTATCTATGTACCAAGCATTGGGCTAAATGCTAGGGACACCATGAAGAACAGAATGAATTCAGCCTTTGACTTGGGGAAGAAAGCCAATGACAACCAAATGTGGTAAGTGCTGTAACGGAGGAATCTGAAGACCCCACTACCACCAGAGGATATCATTTAGGGACTGATGACTGAGGATAAATGGCAGGTAAAAATGCTAGGTAGAGGGATCTCTGCTGTGCAAAGCCATGGAGGAGAAAGAGACATTTTCCTACAATTTTGTGGGCAATTTCCTACAAAGCAATGCAAACAGGGCTTCTATGCAAAACCCTGGAGAGAGATCAGACAGACAAGGACATGTGGTACATTTTTAGAGGGAGAATAGCAAGAGATGAGGCTGGAGAGGTGGGTTGGACAGACACAAGGAAAATTATGGAGGACCTTAAAAACCATGTACAGGAATTTAAAATAGATTTCCAGGGAGGGGAGTTTGGCTGAATGGCTTTGAGCAAGGTAGTGACAAGGCAATGACAGGATGGACTTGATCTACTTTGGTGTGGAGAATAAATGTTAAGAGACACCAGACAAGAACAGTTAAGAGGCTGGTGGAGTAAAGAAGAGAAGAGCATTGCCTGGACAACAACAGCAACTTTCAGGATGCTTTTGAGAGAGGCATGAGATGTAGAATCAGTGATAGTTTAGATTAAGGGAGAAAAAGAAATTACATCTATAATAAAAGGACAAGAAATTATGAAACAAACAAAAAAATGAGAACACTCAGAACTCAACAGCCAAAAGGCCAATAATCTAATTTCAAAATGGACAAAGGACTTGAATAGATAGTTCTGCAAAGAAGATACACAAATGGCAAATAAGTACATGAAAAGATATTGTTGTTGTTAGGTGCCATCGAGTAGGTATCCGACTCATAGTGACCTTCTGTAAAACAGGGGAAACACTATTGTCAGTGCTTCTCTGCTGTTCATAGGGTTTTCAATGAAAAGATAGTCCATATCATTCAGCATTATGAAAATGTAAACTGCATTCGTCTGCTAGGGGTTGAGCCAGCTGGACCCCTTCAGGCCTAGACCTTTACTTAGGAGCAAAGTACTCAATTAAATATGGACAAAGAAGAACATTTTACACCATGGTGGCCCTCCAAATCTAGGGCCAGCAATGTGAGAGATTGGAGGTGGTTGTCCGGGGTCCCTACCAGTCAGGATCTATCTCCAGCTCTGCAACTTGTTCTGTGGTAGGACTCTGCCTAGAATATCCCACTCCTTGCCTCCTTTTATTCCTGTCTATTTTCTTGGCTCGTTCTCCAGCCTTTCCAGAAATTTTTTGCATTTTTAATAAATTTTTCTTTATTTAAATCAGCCAGGTTAGTTTATTTTACTAGCAATTATGTAGAGAATGGTTTCAGTGAATGATTTCCACTACATTGGTTAAACTGAAATTGTTTTCTGACAGAGTGGTCATCTTTAGTGTTCTGAAACCATTCCTTTTATGCAGTATCTCATTCCTCATTAGTTTTGGATCTATTTGTTTAATCTGTCCTTGGCAGTGGAAGACAGTGAGGCACAGAGATATTAATCAGAGGCTTCTTAGGGAGCTTACAATCAATAAACAATCAAGTGCAGCTAGGAAGGCAGGGCTCCCTTCACACACCTTTTACTCTTCCCCACTAAGCCTCCTGAGAAACACAGGAGAATCTCAGATAGAAGAGCCAGACCCTGCCCTTGAGCAGGGAATTCATTGCCTTAAGAGCAAACCCAAAAGAAAATGGAAGAGAATTAAATCTGGCATTTATTTAGTGGGGCACACATCCCATTTAAGTATCCAATCAACACACATGGTTTTCCAAGATGCCTGCTGTTTCATTTGGGATTCCGGGATGGGTTTCTTTTTAGGCTGGACCTACAGAGAATAATTACTAACCAAAGCCAGATGAGTGCTGGAAAATTACCATTCCTTCACTTCACTCATAATCTAACACTGGGAGGCAGGAGTTGGCCATGACCTCCCTCTTTGTAGGAGCCAGTGACTCATGGGCAAGACGTGCCGGTGAATGTCATTGCTGTGATTTGAATGTGCATGTCCCTCCAAACCCCACACATTAGAACTTAAACCCCAATGGAATGGTATTAAAAAGTGAGGCTTTTGGGAAAGGGACTAAATCATGAGGGGCTCCTCCCTCGTGAGTGAATTCCATCCTCTTGTGGAGAACATTGAAGGGAGCACCCAAGTGCCTTTCATCCTTCTGATTCCCACCCTGTGAAGACATGGCCCCTTCTCCCCTATGAGGATGCAGCAACAAGGAGCTGGCTTGGAAGCAAAGGGTAGCACAATATTCATAATCAAACCATTGGTAGAAATAAGGATACCAAAGGCCATTCTGATGAGATCTCACAGAGAAATGAAGGTTATGGCTGGGCTCAGGGGTGCATGACTGTAATCCCAGTGACTCAGGAGGCTGAGGCAGGAGGATCACAAGTTTGAAGGCAGAGGCAGCCTGTGTAACTTAGTAAGACCCTGTGTCAAAGCAAAAAGGAAAAAAATGGGCTTGGGGTGCAGCTCAGTGGGAGAGCATTCGCAAAGTATGTGCAAGGTCCTGGTTCCAGCCCCCCAAGTACTGCAGAAGAAGAAGAGGGAAGAGATGGAGGAGGAGGAGGAGGAAAGTAAGAGAAAGAGAAGAAGGAAAGAAGGAGGGTGAGGAAGAGGAGGAAGAGTAGAAGAAGGTTCTGACTCAGAAGGTCTAGATGGAGCCTAACACTTTTCCTTTCACACAAACTCCCAAGGGATGCTACCACCGCTGTAGTCACTACTACCACTACCACCACTGCTACCACTGCTGCTAATGGTGTTGGTGATGATGATGGTTGGACCATTGACCAAGACCACAGAAAATCTGCAACAATAGAAATTCTAAAGTCCTTGATGGAAGAGCTAAGTTACTTATGGTATTTAAAGAAGGAGATAGAGTAGAAAGGACTTGGTAATTTTCTCCAAGCTCTATTAGGTATCAATACCTTAAAAGAAGAGATTTAACATTGAGGTAGGAGGTCAGGTCAAGGATCCATCTTGGAGACCAGCCTATCAGAAGCACACAGGCAGTGGTGCAGAGGAGGAGGAATACATGACAGGGAACCCAGGGGCTACCTTAATATTTCACAGCAAAGGTGTAATAAATAATCATGGCCCAAAGAAGTAAGAAAATGACATTGCTCTACTTCCACAGTCTCCTGGCTCCATGTAAGAATTGCAGGCCTTTGGGCATTAATGAGGCTTTCATCTCTGACCTAGCATTTATAACATTCTGTTAATGTGAATTTTCAACCCTCCAAGGGATGACCTCTGAGTTCCATCCCTCTAGAAGTACTAGGCAAGGGCAGGTCCCAAACCCCTAACGTGCTTGACTACTTCATTTACAAGATGTCCCACCTCTCTCCTGGCACAAATGACAGGAATCTTATTGTCATCAGTATGAATTTTAAGTCATACAGAACTAAGAATCTTGACTCTGTCACCTACTGGTTGTGTGACCTTTTGCTGAACACCTTCTCCTCTCTGAATCTTAGAGTCTCCATCAATACCATGAGAAAATACTAACATCTACCTCTCCCCCACAAGGCCATGATGTCATCAGCAATTGTAGAAGAATTAGTTAGTAGGGTTATAGTTCAAATAGCAGTTTACTTTATATGCAGAGTTTGGGGAAATTTTTTGAAAGCTGAAGGTATGGAGATATTTATAAATACTCCTAGATATACACAAAGTAAATCCACTTTTTTTAATTAGACATTTTTAATGTACACCTTAATGTGATTCATTCTGACATGTTTTTCATTATGGCATTTCCATGTGTGCATTTTGACGTACATTATTCATATCCACTTAAAAAAAATCTTTTCATGTCATGCATGCATATATATATGGTTACAGGGTAAGAGAAAAATTTTTGGAACCTAAGCTAAGTAGGGTTGGCCTGGCCAGTCCTTGGATGGGAGACGACCTGGGAATATCATGCTCTGCAGGCTAGGGAAAAGGACTTGGATGGGAGACGACCTGGGAATATCATGCTCTGCAGGCTAGGGAAAAGGACTTGGCAAGCCACTCCTGAAACAATCCATTGAAAACCCTGTAAATAGCAGAGAAGCATTGACAGTAGTGGCAGGCATGGTACAATGTTGGAAAATGTTTCATTCTGTTGTAGATGGGGTCACTATGAGTCAGACTCAACTTGAGGGCACCTAACAACAATTATCTCAATGGGCTGGGATTTAGCTCAGTTGGTAGAGTGCTGCTTGATGCTCTCTGAGGCCCCAGGTTCAATCCCCAGTACTGTATAAATGGGAGAAGGACCTGGCAGCCCACTCCTCAAACAATCATGAGATAATCTGCCATTGAAAACCTTATGAATAGCAAAGAAGCACTGTGACATAGTGCAGGGTATGGCACATTGTTGGGGAGTGATTCGTGCTGTTGGACATAGAGTTGCTATGAGTTGGACCCTACTTGATGGCACTTAACAACAACAATTATCGCAATATTAAATGAGTACTCATCTTCTACATGTCCCTTTGACAGTTTAGTGATTCACCAGTGGATTTGGGGTGAGCAGGTGATTAGAGGTTTGTAAAATTAAACATACCCCTCCCTCCACCAGATCCTGATGTCCCTTGTCCCATCCTACCCACATATCTGTCAAGGCTGCCATTATGTCAAGCATGTTTGGAATTCCTTTCTTTCTTGGTAACCTCCACTCTATTGGCCACACAACAAAACCAG
This sequence comes from Pedetes capensis, assembly GCA_007922755.1. NCBI lineage: Eukaryota > Metazoa > Chordata > Mammalia > Rodentia > Pedetidae > Pedetes > Pedetes capensis. Next base: position 68,276 of record VMDO01009648.1, read on the forward strand.
TCACAGCACCTTGTCTTTAGCCAAAGATGAGCTTCTCCAGCTTGGTCACACATCTCATTCACAAGGTTTGGTTCCAAATAGGCTTTGACTGTCTCTGACCAAGTTCTTCCCCTTTGAAGACATGTAAAAGAATACTGGCATATGAGTCAGTTTTCATCACTATAACTGAAATAACTGAGCAAATTAACTTAAAGGAGGAAAGGTTTGTTTTGGCTCAGTTTCAGAGATTTCAGATCAAGGTCAATCGTTTCCATTGCTGTGGGTCTGAACTGAGGCAGAACATCATGGCGTCAGGACCCTGTAGTGGAGGAGGATGCACCCCTCATGGTGACCAAGAAGCAGAGAAAGAGAAGGGGCCATGGACAAGATATACTCTTCCCAGGCACACATCCAGATACCTACTTCCTCCAACAAGGCCCCATTTCCTAGTTTCTAGCACTTCCTGATAATGCCACCAAAGTATGAATCCATCAGTGGGTTAATCCACAGATGAGGTTAGAGCCCTCAGGATCCAATCACTTCAAAGAAGTCCAGCAGCTGGCAACCACGCCTTTAACACTTGCACCTTCCAGCGACATTTCAAATTCAAACCATAACAACTGGATTCTACCAGCTCTGAGTGTGCTTGCTAAGAGAAACAGACCCTTCGCTCTTAAAATAAAATTCAAATGTGATTTCCTTTTTAATAGGCACCTAGCCACTAACTTTATCCAATGAATAAAGAGAAACTCAGAATTGAAGGAAGGCTTGGCTTGGTCCTGCGTACTCTGGATCACAGCTGTGTGCTACAGCAGAGATGGTTTAAGTTTCTTAATTAACAGCCATCCTCCTCTTTCCTGCTACATTCAGGGTGACGAGTTTCTAAGAGCTTTTGAGAGATTTATTTTTATCCTTGGAGTGGATAAAAGACATTAATGAAACCATTCTAGACTTCAGGGACTGGGATCCACTCTCAGAAGCCAAGAGAAGGCAAACATGAGTGTCTGTTGATTATTAAATGTCCTCTTAGCAAAGGAGTATCCCCAGACTGACTTGATGGGCAGTTGAGTGTGTGGAAAGTAGAGGGAGTGCTACATATGTATTATATAAAGTGGCACCCCAGCTTTCTAACATAGAACAATTAATGGAATCACCCTGCGAAAATGTAAACTTTCCCCTCCCCCACTTGACTACCAGCTGGTCCAGTCTTTGACCATATAGCACCATGTTATGATGGCTCCCACAATTTGGGTCAGCACGATGTTTAAACTCTTAAGTGGAACCACTAATCTCCATTAATCTGACTGTAAAGATGAGACATAATGCTTAATACAAAAGCATAAGAGTTGGTAATGCATGCTCCTCTCATAGGCTGCCTTAATACACCCCACCTCCTCTCCAAAGGGCAGGATCTTTGGAATTGCATTTGACCATTCAAAATCTGCACCTTCCTGGAAATCTCTTCACAAAAGAGGACAAAGACCAGAAGGGAGCATTCAACACGAGGCCCATGAAGACATTCATTCTGTGGTCCACCATGATACCTATTACATATTCATTTATTCTGGGGACTTCTGGCACTCCATAACTCTACCTACTGCATCCCTTCTTTTAAAAAGGCAGCATGGCAGCAAATGGGTGCTTAGTGTGGAGGTTGGCAGAGCTGTGACCCTATCACTGGCGTGGGTGGCCATAGGCTAAGACAGACCACTAGGCACAGAAGATGCTTCATACCTATGTGATCCTCTCCTAAAAGGGAGGGCACCTGGCTGGCCCATGAGGGAAACAGGATGGAATTTTCTTCCTAGTTTGGAGACACTTGCAACTTTGATAAGTCACAAAGTTGCTCTTAACGTCAGTGAAACTAACTGCAGAAAAAGTGCTGATCTTTTTCCTTATCCTTACCACTCTTTCCTCTGGGGCAGCATTTCTCAAACATGGTCCATGGAATTCCCTGCAGGAAAGGAGAATCAAAGAATTACATTCTGTAATTCTGGGCCCCTCCTAGCCTCACTGATGCAGACTCTGTCAGGAGGAGATTCAGGAAAAACCTATTTTAATAAGCTACACCAGGGAATATCAGGCACAAAATGTTATATCCACATTCTAAATTTTGTAAATCTGTTGTAGGAACCTAGGTGGAAAAATGCTCGTGAAAAAATTAACACCACCCCAGCTCAGCTATTGTGGACCAGAAATCTCCAAAAGTTAAATATATTCGCTGAAAAGATAGATTTACCCCCAGTACACAAAAAGGCTGTGACATCTCTTTTTGGTAGCCACTGTGTCCAGAGCTCACACTTCCTGAGTACTTACATGTGCTGTACTTTTAAGTGCTCGTCTGAATAAGCTCACTAAATTCTCATAACAATTCATGAATAGGACCTTAATTATAGTCCCCAAGAAAGATACCACAAAAGATTGCAAAGAGGAGATAGCATTGAATTGGGATACTAAGGATTGTTGGGAATATATCATTTTATCTGCACCTCTCTCATTAACTCAACTGCCAACAGGATAGATCCACATAGCCCTCTCCTTCCCATAGTCTCCATCACTAACTTCCTAGAAATAAAAGGGAGCTACATTTGGACAAGTCTTGGTGGCTAGTGGTACCACAAACTGTAAAGTTAAGTCTTTACATTGGTTCTAGCATTGTAAGTAATCATTGAGGACCCTTGTCATTATCCAAAGAGTGACTTCTTTCATGAAATTCCCCCCCAAAAATGGCTGCCTGCTCTGTACACAGATAAAGCTGCCTTTACTCTGGCTTCTCTGATGAACCTAAGTTGTGTCAGGAGCCAGAAAAAATGAGGCTCATAAATATTGGAATCCAGATCATCTGCTTTCCTTCTAGTCCTATATAATTTACACTCTGTGGCAGCCATCAGCTTTAATTCCCAGGACCTCTCCACTATCCCAAGTGCCAGCCCCACCCTTCTGCTAATAGACCCTAACCTCAGAAGCTTTGGCACAGACTGGCCATGGTTCCATCCCCTTGATGTAGAAGCCACAGCGACCAGGCATGAGCTTGTGGGCCAAGGAAAGGTCAATCTGAGTCCCTCCCTGAGGTTTTCCTGGCAGAAGAGACTAAAAAGTTGTGTGTCTGGGGCTCCCCTGGCCACTTTCTCTACCCCATGGAGAAATCTGTATGCAGTAAAGAGCAAAGACAAAGAGGAATTAAAGGGCCAGAGACTGGGGAGAAAAAGTATCTTTTGAGGACCTGAAGCCAATATTAGCCCTGCCCTTTCTATGGTTAGACTACTAACCGTAGTAGTCTATGGAGTGACTGCTAATAAGCTTCTCTTTTAATGGTTGGTAGGTGCCATCAAGTTGTGTCTGACTCATAGAAACCCTCATAGGGTTTTCAATGGCCGATTGTTTCAGGATTGCCTCGGAGTGAATTGCCACATCCTTCTCCCATCTCTTTTAATAGTTAAACAATTCAAGATAAGTTTCTATCAGCTTACTACCCCAAAGTTTCTGACTCATTAGGGAGATGTCATCTCTGTACTTAATTTGGTGTCCCATAGACACAAGTATGAAAATAATTGGATTCATGGTAGTGTTTGGTGTTCACTCATTCATTCATACATACCTGCATCCATCCTGTTCTCTTTCTGTCTACCAGCCATGTGACCAGCACTTTGTCAAGGCACAGAGGGTGCAGGGGTAAGGCACCCATAATCTTGGACCCATAGAGCTTACAGTCCAAATAACAACAGAGATGATCATTAGAAATGCAATTTCAATAAATTTTATAGAATATAGTGATAAAAGGGGTCCTTCCTATTGATGAATGGGAGGCAGAACAGGGAAATCACCCCTGAGGATTCGGTATTTACCCTGAGGTCTGAAAAATAAGGCAATGATGGGTGAATGAAATTTCCTGCACAGTGAAGCATCAACATGAAGACACTGAGTCTTAAAAGAAGAATCGAGCCACACGTAGTGGCATATGCCTGTAATACCAGTACCCAGGAGGCTGAGGCAGGAGGATGGCAAGTTTGAGGCCAGCTTGAACTACATAGTGAGATCCTGTCTCAACAAAATAATAATAATAATAATAATAATAATAATAATAATAATAATAATAATTCAAAGGAAGCATAGAAGAGAGTGTTGTACTTGAAGCAGAAAGAGATGGAAATGAGATGGAAAGAGTAATGAGGGACAAGGCTACTATGTGTGAGCCATGGACCATGTTCATGGTCTCCAGCAGCCATTGGAGGGCTTTAAGTAGGAGAGCAATGCAGGTACATTTACATTTTGAGAGGATAACTCTGGCTGCTGTGAAGGACACACTAGAGGGAGCAATACTGGGTGCAGCAAGAAGAACACAGAGGCTACTGTCCTAACTCAAGCAAGAGATGAGAATGGCCTGGACAGCACTCAGTGGAGGGAAGAGAGTTGAGACTTACTTAGAAGACAGAATACAATATGTTATTGATTAGCTACAGTGTGGTGGGTAGACGACTACAGTTTCTGGCACAACCACCCAGGTTGTTTGTGAGGCCAAGTAGTTTGTGATGCCACTGACTGGTGCTGGAAACAGGCAAGGTTTGAAAGGGAGATTCTAAATTCAATATGAGAAAGCTTCGTTTCATGATGCCTGGAGACAACAAACAGGAATGACAAATGGGTAATTTCTGCACTACTTCGTTTGAAATAACAGATTGGTATGACAGGTTTTTACCCATTTTACAGGTGAAGAAACTGAGGTTTGCCTAATATGTACAATAATTCAGTGGGACTACTGGAAGTTTCCTGATCATATGCAACCTCTTGAAGTGGCTGCTCATCTACTAACTCTTTTTGGTATAATGACTGTGTATTCCTTCCATCTTCTTTTGTTGTTTACTGTGTTGTTTAATATTTTCCCTGTAGAGTCCTTCACTATTGCCACTTGAGGCTTAAATTTTTCTTCAATTCCTTAAGCTTGAGAAAACCAGAGCATGTCCTTCCCTTTTGGTTTTCTATCTCCAGCTCTTTGCATGTCATTATAATATTTGATTTTGTCTTCTCAAGTTGTCCTTTGAAATCTTCTGTTTAGTTCCTTAACTTCATCATGTCTTCCTTTTACTTTAGCTGCTCAACATTCAAGGGCAAGTTTCAGAGTCTCTTTTGATATGTAATTTCTTTTCTTTTTTCTTGTCTTTTTAATAACCTTTTGCTTTCCTCATGAATGATATTTTTGATGTCATGCCACAACTCATCTGGTCTTCTATCATTGTGACTAATGCATTAAACCTGTTCTCGAGGTGGTCTCTGAACTCAGGTGAGATATTCTCAAGATTATACCTTGGCTCCCATACACTTGTTCTAATTTTCTTCAGTTTCAGTTTGAACTTGTATATGAGCAGTTGATGGTCTAATTCACATTGTGGCATTTGATACTGAGCTTTTCCATCATCTCCTTCAAATACCAATATAGATGTTTCAACAAACAGATGCAGCACTGGAGGTGATAATAGGTTTATGCCAAGAGACTTGGAAAACAGCTACCTGGCCAACTGACTGGAAGAGATCTATATTTGTGCCTATTCCCAAGAAAGGGGATCCAACTGAATGTGGAAACTCTCATACTATATCATTAATATCACACACAATCAAAATTTTGCTAAAGATAAAAAAAAGTGATTACAGATTTACATAGACAGGGAACTGCCAGAAAATCAAAAGGCAGATTCAGAAAAGGGTGTAGAACCAGGGACATCATTGCTGATGTCAAATGGGATATTAGCCAAAAGCGGAGAATATCAGAAAGATGTCTATGTTTTATCAATTATGCAAAGGCATTGGACTATGTGGATCATAACAAATTATGGATAACACTTCAGAGAATGGGAATACCAGAGCACTTAATTGTGCTCATGAGGAATCTATACATAGACCAGGAGGAAGTCATTCAAACAAAACAAGGAAACACTGCTTGGTTTAAAGTCGAGAAAGTTGTACATCAGGGCTGGATCCTTTCACCATATCTCTTCAATTTCTATACTGAGCAAATAATCTGAGAAACTGGACTTTATGTAGAAGAGCATGGCATCATGATTGGAGGAAGACTCACTAACAGCCTGCATTATATAAGTGACACAACTCTTCTTCCTGAAAGTGAAGAGGATTTGAAACATTTACTGGTGATGATCAAACAACACAGCCTTCAGTATGAATTATGATTCAACATCAACAAAACAAAACTCCTTTCAACTAGGTCCATAAGCAACTTCATGGTAAATGGAGAAAAGATTGAGGTTGTCCAAGATTTTGCTTTACTTGGTTCTACAATCAACACCCATGGAAGCAGCAGTCAAGAAAACAAAAGACACATCGCATTGGGAAAATGTGTGGCAAAAGACCTCTTTAAAGTACTTAAAAGAACATTGAAGGCAAAGGTGTGCCTGAAACATGCCATGGTATTTTCAGTTGCATCACATAGTTGTGAAAGCTGGACATTGAATAAGGGAGACAGGAGAAGAATTGATTCTTTTGAATTATGGTGCTGAAGATGAATATTGAATATACTGTAGATTGCCAAAAGAACAAACAGATCTGTCATAGAAGAAGTGCAACCAGAGTGCTCCTGGAAGCAAGGATGGCTAGACTGTGTCTTACGTATTTTGGACATGTAGTCAAGAGGGGCCAATCCCTGGAAGAGTGGAAGGTCAATGAAAAAAAATAAAACCCTCAACTAGACAGATTGACATAGTGTCTGCAACAATAGACTTAAACCTAAGTAAGATCATGTGCCTAGCACAGAATCAGGAAGTCCTTCATTCTGTTGTATGTAGGGTCTCTATGAATCAGCCCCGACTCTATGGCACCTAACAACAACAACTGGAAAGATCCCAATCCAAGTGTTTTCAATGGACCATGATAAGTCTTGTGTCCTATACAAGCCAATCAAAAACAATGTTATGTGAGAGGAGGCTTTGATATAAGAGACACAACATCAATCAAAAGTTGTGTTCTTTGAAATCAATGTCATATTGTCCAACACTTGGTGTCCGTTAGATAGCCTAAAAACACATAGAGACTCATCCTTGTACTTCATACAACCAGCTGTCAACCTTCCATTGAGAAAACAGTCCAGGTCTACTGTGTTTTAAATTTCATTTATGCTTTGGACTTATACCAAACACTGCAGCAATTATTGGTAAAAACTGTCAAAATACATTCATTCTAACTGGGAAAAGGAAACTATTTCTCAAATTGGTTTCTTTACTAACAACACCTACCAGCTATATATCCAGACAAAAGAGACAAGTGGAGTTTTATTTTTAAAAAAATCAATAGATTGGCTCTTCTGGAAGTCATTAATGCAAACTGTTTAGCAAAAGAGGCTGTGTTTTTTTTTTATTCCTGGCTGGCATTCTGTAAAAATAAATGCACTGAGTCTCTGAACAAACCCATGGTTAAGAATCATGTCCATCTTGCCTATAAAGTGTTCCCTGTTTCATTGCTTCCAAAGGAAGGATGTGTTTGGCTGTGAGAGGAAGCTAAAATTGGCTGTGCAGAGAGGGCTAGTTTGTGCTGGGCTCAGATGAAGTTGGAGGCACCATAAATTCTTGAGCAACCACATGAGATGATGAAAATGATATTTTTTAAAAAAGTATACACACAACAAATGCAACCTGCTATTGCCTTCTGACACAGCCCTCTAGCCAAAATACTAACTAGAGAAAGAGAACCTTGAGAAGGTGGACCCTGGCTATTCATCCTCATGACAACCTTGCCCACCCTAAGCCCTGAGTCAGTAGCTTGGCCACAGGAAGGTGTGTGGGACAGGGCAAGAAGAGATGGGGACTGGAAAGGGCTTTCTGGGAGACACCAACTTCTTTGCCCTGAGATATCATTATAAAGTATGTTGTTGTTGTAAGGTGCAGTTGAGTCA